>CM062283.1:22981402-23258902 GCA_031216635.1 Dissostichus eleginoides | reverse complement strand
GGGACGTGAGCAGGTATTGATTATTGACTTCACAACAGACAGCTTTTGAATCATTATGAGACTTGTGGTGCATTATGGGATGTGTGCTGCATTATGGCATGTGAGTTGCATTATGGGATATGTGGTTATGAACGTGGATCTGCAGACGGACGCCAAGCTGCAGGTGGACATCTCCGACGCCCTGAGTGAGAGAGACAAGGTCAAGTTCAGTCAGTCAGCGTGTGTGTGTGTGTGTGTGTTTGCATGCATGCGTGCGTGTGTGTGTGTTTGCATGCGTGCGTGTGTGTGTGCGTGCGTGTGGGTGTGTGTTTGTATGCGTGTGTGCGTGCGTGAGTGTGTGTGTGTGTCGTGTGTGCGTGTATGTGTGTGTGTGTGCGTGTGTGTGTGTGTGTGTGTGTTTGCATGCGTGCGTGTGTGCGTGCGTGCGTGCGTGCGTGTGTGTGTGTGTGTGTGTGCGTGCGTGCGTGTGTGTGTGTGTGTATGTGCGTGTGTGTGTGTGCGTGCGTGCGTGTGTGCGTGCGTGTGTGTGTGCGTGTGTGTGTGTGTGCGTGCGTGCGTGTGTGTGTGTGTGTGTGTGCGTGTGTGTGTGTTTGCATGCGTGCGTGTGTGCGTGCGTGCGTGTGTGTGTGTGTGTGCGTGCGTGTGTGTGCGTGTGTGTGTGTGTGTGTGTGCGTGTGTGTGTGTGTGCGTGCGTGCATGTGTGTGTGTGTGTGTGTGCGTGTGTGTGTGTTTGCATGCGTGCGTGCGTGTGTGCGTGTGTGTGTGCGTGTGTGCGTGTGTGTGTGTTTGCATGCGTGCGTGTGTGTGTGCGTGTGTATGTGTGTGTGTGTGCGTGTGTGTGTGAATATAACTCGGCTCTATTATAGAACGAAAAAAGCAAACATCAAGAACTTCAAAGTCAAAGTCTTTAATTATTCAATTTTAAAAATGAAAAAGTCCCATCATAATAACGAGATGATCCAATCACAGAGGTCCAGTGCTCTGTGATTGGACGAGAGATGATCACTCTGTCACTTATTTTATAAAATAGATCACCAACATATTTGTATATTATGGAAGCCCATTTCCGCCACTTAAAAAAAATAAAATCCCCATGAAAAGTCATAATTATGAGATAAAAAAGTCGAAATTATGAGATAAAAAGTCATAATTATGAGATAAGAAAGTCGAAATTATGAGATAAAAAGTCATAATTATGAGATAAGAGTCGAATTATGAGATAAAAGTCGAAATTATGAGATAAAAAGTCATATTATGAGATAAAAGTCATAAAGTCATAATTATGAGATAAAAGTCATAATGAGGAGTGCGCATGCGCTGCAGTGGCGCCGTCTTCAAAGGTCCCTTCATCACCTTGCTGCTCTCCACCATGCAAACGGCATATAGTCCTAAATAACAAATAAGGTAACTATTACAGGTGACTTTTGTTAGATGTTACATATAGCCTATATTGCAGCTAAACTACAACAATGCAGTTCATAGCTTTGACATTAGCCTACTTATGAACTATAATATATCGTTTTGTGGTAACGTTCACGCCACTAATGAAAAGTGTAGGCATACTGCTGTGAGTTGCTAACCCTAAATGTTATCTCAGCTACGATACACCACACATTTTAGTAGCCTACACGCAGTGGTTAAAAAGTCATGCGTTAATTGTAGGCTACATTGCACTGTCGTTCTTTATCGCTTTTCAGTTTGCTATTCTGGGGAAAATGCTGATGCTATAGCGATTATTCAGTAACATCAGTCACCAAACCGAACTGGTACAGTCAGATAGCATGGAGCATTCATTATGCATGTGTTGAACTTTCCTGTCGGCTCCCAAACCGTAGTCGAGGAAACAAGGGATTACTCTGTGGTCTCCCAGGGCCGAAGCAACAATTCAATAATATCGAAATGACTGGAGAGAGGCGAGCTCTTCTTTGGAGGCCGTTGCATTTATTTAGTTATTCTTGTTACACAAAATACATCACAGACCTAGCCTATATGTTCTGCTCTTCGTTTTACTTCCAGAAACATAAAAACGCTCGCTCGCTCACTGTCACCCCCTGATCCCCCCATCCCCCCGTAGTCTTTCAAGTAGGAGAACACATGCCAGCGTTCTCCTCCGGTTTACAGGCACTGTAAATTATATATATAGAATAATTATTATGATGAATGCATATTTTTTTACCACTAAAATACAGCAACACATCTTTGATTCATGTCGTTTATAACTGGAATATTACAATTATTATTAACTGTGTCTGTAGTCTACAACACAACAAAATAGGAATCAACGCCCAAATCAACAACAACTGCGAGGCTGCACACACGACGCTCCGCTTCCGCAACGTTTGGAAACGCGCCCGCGTCTCTCTCTCTCTCTCTCTCTCTCTCTCTCTCTCTCTCTCTCTCTCTCTCTCAAGGGATAGCGATCTCCCTCTGCATGACCCTAATATCATAATAACACATGGATATCTCGGCTACTTGGCAAATCTAGAACTTAGTCAGGCTCTTGATAATGCGGGCAAGAGTGTGTTAGCAAGAGTAAGAGGAGAGAGTGAGGAAGTGTGGAAGAGGGAGTAAGCAAGAGAGGAGATGAGGAGGAGGAATAGGAAGAGAGGAGGAGAAGGAGAGGAGGGACCAATTAGAACAAATGTTGCATTTTTCCTTATATTAAATATAGTCTTAATCACAACTAAAGTATAGCTTATAGGTAACTTATGTTCATGAAAGAGGGAAAAGCCTAATGGGAATAGTCAACTGTTAGTTTGCATGCAACACAACGTTTGCTGTTGAGATTTATCAATGTACAATGAAAGTTGTTGCCATGCAAGTCAGTATGATAGCTAATTGTTTCATAAAATATTAATACAAGCCGGGTCAACCCTTTTGTACGAATCAGTTTTTGCTACACAGTTCTGAAAAAAAGCAGAGCATTAAGTAAATAAACACACTCATGGCATATGTAACAACTTTTCCCTTCTTAATAAAAATTGCATTTTAAAAACATGAATTGAAGTTCCATTGGCTTCTTTATTTTGTTTAACATCCAGCCAAACAGGTTATCATCAACTAGTCACTGCAGGTGCTTTTTCATTCAGCGATGTCATAAGCTGCCTCACAATAAAATCAAAAGGAGTGAATATTTCCCCTTAACCACTTTAAAGATTGGATTTGTCATATCTGAGGGCAACTTACGAAAATCTGATAACCAAGAGTCCTATTTAACATCTAATAAAATGAAATAATGCTCCCATTCCTCCTTAGTTGGAGAATTTGGAGTATAGTTTATAGTCTTATTTAAACATGACATTTAATGTGAAGATGCTTGAATACCAAAACGACAAACAAAAACGATTTTGCAAAAATCAACAGTATAGATGTTATTTATTTAAGGTTACATTTCTTTCAACAGAGGTGGAGAGGTTTTTTCAACTGTCACAAGATGGACGAGCTATCTGACTATTTAAGGTCACGACATGTGCCTGAGGAAGACATACAGCGAATGGAACAGGAGAAGGTCATTTATATATATTTTGTTTTTATATTTCTGTTGTAAATTATTTTTTTTTCTTGTTATTTTAGTAAAGTGTCTTTATTACGTATTATGTACAGCACTTTGGCTCGACCAAAAATCGTTTTTGCATTTGCTCTATAAATAAAACTTGATTTGATTTGATATAGGAAATGCTTAATTTGGACAATTCACAAATAAACATTAAAAAACCCAAAGTTTGGAAGAGCTTTGAAAATAATACCTGGTGCTGTGTATGCAGGTTTTTCATTGTTGTAATTTAATTCACTTGACCTAAGAATTCTTGATATATTTCTTCATTTTAGATGGATTCCAGTGTCATAACTCTCATGACAGATGACCAGCTGAGAGAGTATCTGCCATCCTATGGTGATCGACTGGCTGTTTTTGGATACTGTAGACGGAAGGAAAAAGAACCCACGAGTCGCAAGTCAAAGCTCTTTGAGCGACTTAGAGGAAAGCTCTCAAGAAACAAAGGTGATCGTGTGTCTGAGACAGACCATCAAACCGCTCCAAAGAATGCTCAGAAGAATGCTCAGAAGAATCAAAGAAAAATTGAAATTGGATGGGTGCATTTCAGAGAAGGGGAATTTGTGCAGGTACGCACCAAAAAGGGTGGGGGGACCAGAAAAGAGAGTGTCACAAAGGACAGTAAAAAACAGAACCTAATTGAAAAGGCTGTGCAGTTGTTTTTTCCAGATGGAAAAAATGCAGAGGGGAGCCTTACTGATTTTGACATTGATTTAACGGACTTTCAGCGGCATTCATTAGAGGATAGTATCACAGTCAAGGAACTGTATGAAAAGACAAAATTACCTCTCTTACGTTTCTATTTAACAACCAAGAAGAGAGACATTGCCAGTGACATAAATCTGGTGGAAAACAATAGTGATGCAACTGCTCAAGAAGGTGAAAACACACATGCCAGACCTGATATCTATCACCTCTCCACAGACACATCTGCAACAGCTCCGGTGGAGATAAGTAGGCCTACTTCAGATGTCATTTTTGTTGGAAGCAGCACAGTTTTTGCAAATGAAAACAGTGATAGTGTTTCCCTTCTTTACACCACAGTCAACCCAACGGATGCATCCAGTTTGCAAGAACATGAAACACTGTTTCATGTCGGTGATTTAGAGGACAGTGGCATTGTAACTTTCCGCACAGACAGCATCTCTCTGATGGAGTACTCCAGTCTTGATGATACATTGCCTCTCTCTACGGAACTGTCTATTGAATCATCCATGCCTCCTTCAATGGATATGTTTCAGGAACAAGCCAATCAGAGAGAGAGTGAAGAAAATTATTGTTCTTCATCGTGGACAGATTCTCAGAGAACTTATTCTAGTGTTTTCTGAGGAAAATATCATGGAGAGTGACTTTCACTTCCAAGTTATTCTTCCCGATGGAAAGCTTGAAAAAGCTGTGGATGATGGAGGTGTTATGAGGGATATACTGTCAGAATTTTGGAATGACTTTTATGAGCAGTGCACTATGGGAAATGGCTTCAAAGTGCCATACCTGCGTCATGATTTTGGTAAACAAGAATGGGAAAGTGTAGGCCGAATAATCACATTTGGCTGGCAAAAAGAGAAGTACCTTCCTGTTAAACTTTCACCTGTACTTCTGGAGCAAGCTCTTTTGGGCTTTGTTGAGAGTGATCTTGTGGACAGCTTTCTCAAGTATGTGTCAGAGTCTGAGCGGGTGATCTTTGAATCTTGTCGTTCAGATTTTGAAGGTGTGGACCAAGATGAATTGTTGGAAATCATGGATATCCACAACTGCCGGCGGCTTCCAACAGCAGATAACTTTGAGCAAATCTTGAAGGAAATTGCTCACCAAAAACTGATTCAAGAGCCTGCTTTTGTGATTGAACAGTGGAGCAACACACTTGCACCTGTTAGATCAGAGCTGAAAGGGATTGCAGCAGTCTATGAAGAGCTACAACCAACATCAAGAAAGATCATGAGATCAATTACTTACCCCAGTACACAGAATGCTCAGGAGAAACAAATGGTCAAGTATGTTAGTGCATATCTTAGAGAGTCAGACACAGCACCTCTCCCTTTTCCTCAGATTTTGCACAGGATCAGATTTGTTCACAGGAAAGAGCATCACTGTCAGCTTCACACAACTTCAGGGATTTCAAAGAAGACCTGTTGCTCATACATGTGGCTGTTACTTGGAGTTGCCAGTCAGTTACGACCACTACCCAGATTTTCGACATGAAATGAACAAAGTCTTAGATAGCAACGTGTGGGTAATGGATATTGTCTAAGATAAAAAGATGTCAGCTTACAGCAACTAGACTGCAATCAGAGGTTCACGTTTAGGATTTGTAGGTTTTCCAGATTATTGTGAAGGAAGTAATACAGCTACACTTGTTTAACCTTACTGAGTGCCACCTCATCAACATCTTGTCAATATTTCTTTACTGCTTTTAGCCACTTTTGTTGAACATTGTTTCAGTTTAAGAACATGTTTACGTTTCAATGCAGATAACTTTCTGTGAATACCTCAGTTAAGGAAGTAGTTTAAGATTGATGGTTTATATTGCTAGACTTCACTAATAACCTGAGTCTAAATCAGTTATTTCAGACAACAATGTATATATATTTCTTTGTTAAGCACTATTCTATTCAGGTGCTGTTCTTGTTATTTACCAAAAGACAGCTTGGCATTTAAACCACTCATAAACGTATCGATGGATTACGATTAAAGGCTGCTGATGCTGTAGCAAATTAGATTAAAATGCAGTCAGAGGTTTATTGAAGTCTGCCAGCTGATTGGTTGGATTCAGATAAATGGAGGGGGAGAAAGGAGCGAGGAGAGAGGAGTGTTTGAGGAAGTCACTCGCTCTGTCTCACCCTCTCTGCTGCCTGCTCTGCTCAGAGGAGGGATTTGCCCTATCTTCCCTGGTTTAGCACACCATTGTGAAAGCAGTGGGAGGATGGAGGGATGCAGAAGGAGAGAGAAGGAGAGAGGATGAAAGGGAAACAGCTGCTGCCTTTAAACTGATGTTCTTATCGTGATATGATACAGGACATGCTCAGTGACTCAGCCATCAAGGAGCTGCTTGGAAACAATTATATCCAGTCAAAATGAAAAAAGCAATTTTGTATGCTATTTGTTTAAATAATCTAATAAATAATTCTATTAATACATGTGTGTATTTTGCATTTGTATCCTGTTTTTACACATAGTCAGTCTAAGGGCAACACATGACTTTGTTTGTGTGTACATCAGAAAAAATATGTACTGAGAATATTTGGTACATCTTTGACGTGTCTCAAACAGATACAATTATATTTCATTCATCACAGGTTAAAGTATATTATAATTCTGACAATTGCAATCAGTATATATATTTCAATTTGTCCTGGAATGAAACAGGAAACAAATACACATTTCTGAAATATAAATTGTGACACTGCCCCAGGAAAGTTAATGATCCAGTTCATTGTTAATCAGTTGTCTGAGTGCGATATAGAGGTTAACAGTTTCAAAAACATCATTTGTTAATTTCAGATTATACTCTGACATTAGATCCACACAGATATGGAACACATCTTAATCACATGGGAAGTCCTCGAACACACACTCATCAAGGCAGACTTGAACTTTCTCCAGGTCCACGTGGTGCAAACAATCTCTGCCTCCATACAGATGAGGGACTGCATGCAATATGGAGGGACGTCCATGGGGTGATCGTGAGTTATGGACTTGACGGACTCTGTGATTGTTCCAAGTCAATACAACCTCATTAAGTTCTTCCTAGGAGGCAAATAATATTCAGTCAAATAGAATGTATAAAAATACTGGGCAGTGGTGATTACTGCCTTAGTCAAGTAGTCCTGACCCATGGTTTGTTATATTTGTGAGATTTGTCTTCTAGTTGTACTATGGTAGGTTGGCACAATCATATTAATACCTGTAAAATGTAAATTGCAGCAGTGCAACTAATGTTATATCTTAACAGCTATACAAATGTGGTGGATAAACCCAAAAATAAATAAATTCTTAAATCCCTACTTATTTGACACAGCTACTCTGAATACCCACATGTTTTTGTTAGCCAGAGACAATAACTTATTATTCACTCTCTCCACGGAAAACAGGCAATTTCTATTTACACATGGTCATTTGTGGCTCTTTAAAAATATTCACCACATTCAACATTTATTTATTTCATAATGTGACAAGTACCTGTATTATTTGTAGAAAGCAGAACTGGATCAAGGACTTGTCCAAGAAGTTGTCTGAGAAGTAGCCATCTACACTCAGTTTGTCAAAAAGGTCCATCCAAAACTGGACACACTCACTTCGCAAGGTCAGCCACCATCGTTCAATACGCTGGTTTCCAGTGCTTGGACCAAAGGTCACATTGTCTGTTTCAGCTTGGTTCTCAGAAAAATGCAAAAACTGCTGCATTTCAGCCATATGGCCATTTTCTGTTCCTAAATCAAGTCTGAGTCTGGCAGGGCACCCACCAGCATTGATAACAGCATCCATAAAGTAGCCAGCGATGATCTTCGGGTCTTTGTTTGTTTTGTAAGCTTCAAGCCATATCATCTTTCTGGAAAACCCGTCAATGCATCCACTGATTGCAATTCCAAATGGCTTAAGCTTGTCGTAACCATCAATGTGCCATACATAGTTTGGACCACAGCTGTGGTAGATGCGCCTTCGCAGTCTGTTTCTTGACCTCAGATCAACACCTTCACCATCCAATAACTGTAACAGTATTCGCACTGTTTCTCTGTCAGTCACAATTCCATGTAACCAGCATTTTTGGTGCATCCATCTGTAACCATGACACTGACCAGATGTTTCCAGTTGCTGTTCAATGAAGGTTGCCACCTCAGCCACATCGGTTTTATTCTTTCGACGCCAGAGCTGCTTCTTGCTTAAAATCCTTTCAAGGGTGCGTTTGCTTAGTACAACTCCATGTGAATCAGCAAGCAAATTAAGTATTTCATCTGTTGTAAATCCACGTTTAAAGTAGTCCTCAATGTACTCACAATCCATTTCCGTGTCAAGATAAATAGGAGAACTCGAGCCAAAGAGCTGCTAGTTTGTCTGTTGTGACAAAGTATTTCATAATGACTTTTTATCTCATAATTATGACTTTTTATCTCATCATTTCGACTTTTTTATCTCATAATTATGACTTTTTATCTCATAATTTCGACTTTTTTATCTCATAATTATGACTTTTTATCTCATAATTTCGACTTTTCATGGGGATTTTATTTTTTTTAAGTGGCGGAAATGGGCTTCCATAGTATATAAAGGAGAAAATATCATACATAAAAACAAAAATATTACACTTCCAATAAATTCAATAATTATTTTTATTTTTACGATACTTTTCAGAATAAATATAAATACCATTTTAACTCTCATTGCAAACAGTTGATTAGTGGAAAGCTTTAAAAACATGAATTCACATTCCCTCCCTCTCTCCCTCTCTTTCCCTCCCCTCCCCCCCCTCTGACATCTCTCATTTTTCTTCTTTGTGGGGGTTTGCCCCCAAAAAACAGTTTGAAGTCCTGAGAAAGTCAAATAAGACGGTGTGTAAAACTACACTGCCCAGCCAAAAGAAAGTAACCACTTTGATTGAACTAGGCCAGTAGGTAAGGCCTTTCCACTGGATAATAACTGCAGCGATGTATATGTTTTAGCTGAATACACGTTTTTTAACCCTAACTGATGCAGTTAGTCACTTCTTTAATGTTTGTTCTTTCTGATGTAAAGTCAAGGTTGTAACTGTTTGCAATGAAGTTGTGGGGCGCTGAACTGTTCCTTTGATTCTTTTGATATATGATAGTAATTACTTGTCTTTCAAATTTGAAGGAGGGTGAGCAAGCATCTTGAGGAACATTCATCATTAACTCCTCCAAAAAATATAGTTTATTTAATAATAGCACTGAATATGTGAATCATAACAGTGATTGACAGCTGATAGGAATAATATGATTGTTAATAATATCATATTAATTCAGACAAACATCGACGAGACAGTTAATTAATGTACTTATTGCAGCAGTCTGCATAGATTTGGTACCCCTGCTCGTCTAAGAGTGAGACAAACTCATTCAGTTATTGTTCAGTTAAAATTCATTCAATGATGTCTGCCACCTTATATATTCATATTTAAGGATTCACTGATGTGCCACAATAATGTCACCTAATGTTATTGAGTTAAAATATTAATAATGTGGCTTTCCAAGTTAACATTGATTGATATGTCTGTGATTAAATCAGCATATACTTCTGCCAGGGGATGCCACCCCTCAAATTCTCCTGCCACCCTCTTGCCACCCCATGGATATTTTCCTAGATCCGCCCCTGAATGTGAGTAAAGGTGGGCGACGCCCCCGATGAGGTCAGAGGAGTTTGCGCACAGTACAGACATTTGAAAAAAAGCAGACGGTTCCAGTAGAAGAGAAGAGAGCATGGGCCCTCATCTAAAATGAATACTCGTGGATTTTGAATCATGTAAGTATATTTATGTACTTTATTAACTCTGTAAATCCCTGTTAGGTTGTCAGCTTAATGTGGATATCAAACGAACGTTAGCTAACGTCAGTCTTTCAGCTTAGCAATTTAGCTAGTTAGCGTTCTAGCTAATTTAGCCTGCTTTCATGGACGAGGCACACACAACATGTAATACTTTGTGGTTTAGTAGTTGTTTCAAACTAGTCAACAGCTGGCGAAATTCACCGTTTCGAATAGAAAAATGTGGCTGTGGGGCATTAGTAGTTCAGAACAGTTTTTTTTACTGGGGGGGGGGGGTGGTGTTAGCGCTACATTTTCAAATGCTGCTCGGTAGTTAAGCAGTGTGGCGCCAAACGGAGTTTTCCTTTACTGTGGAAGTCAATTCACTCACATGCATCCGACTGTGTGTGATGTACAAGTGTGCTTTTTCCCCCTGTGTACACTGAGACCGATAGCGGCACCAGCTTCCTAAAAAAAGGGTATGTCACATTCACTGCCATGGACGCTGCTCTGTAAACTTCCTGTGGGCCCCTCTGTGTGATGCGGTCTGTTTCACTGCAGCCTAAAGAAAGAGAGGGGTGATCCAGGAAGACTACTGGGACAAGAGTCACTTTATTAGAAGTTTAACTGTTGGTGGATCCTTCTGTAGCGCGTTAAATTGAAGTTAAGGCATAATCTTTGTCTCCAATATCTTTCTGTACTTACAGTTATGTGTGTTCGCTACAGTAACTGACATGTCTGTTCAACAGCACCACGTTGAAGCTAGACTGAAGCCGCCCTCCCGCCTGATGGAGCTTCCGGAAGAGTCTGCAGCGGAGCTGATTAAAGAGAACCAGGTAAATGTTCTGCTTGATTTGTGTTAAAATGTGTCTGCTGTTCTGTTTGTACATGAATATCTCTATTCTCTAAAGGTAAGTACATATTGCCATTATGTGAAAAACCTCTTCAGTCTCCAGTTTTTAAGTTAACATTTAGATAAAGTACATTTGAATCTAATTTTACTGTATAATATTTATATATATTTTCAAACTTACTCAATTTCAATGTTTTATATTCTGATTCAAAATGGGTTTTTCAGGAGAATTGATAGTTTGAGCATGTAGAACCCAATTATTTAATCAGGTTTACTTCCTGTTTGGAACAAAGCAAACATTTTATAAACTGAGCTTCCTTACTTGTAGTCATACTTTGACCGTAACAAATAAGAGTTAATATAAATTCCCATATCCACACTGTAGCTACTGCATATGATAATAAAGCCTTTTGAAGCTTACCCCATCCCCTCTGCTTAAAAATAACATGTAAAATCAATGGCTACTTAAATACTAAATTAAATGGCTAGCTCAACCCAATCTGTCTTAGTAAATTCACAGAAAGGTTTACAGTATTGTATGTTAACACTGATTTATATGTCTTATATGAAGACGCCACACCTCCGAACGTGTCCATCTCCATCGAGGGATCTGAGGGGCTTGATGAGTGTAAATGTTTGGTGAACGCCTCCCTTCTGCTCACGGCATCATCCATGCAATGAACTTAAGTAACACATTAAAGTTGAAATACGCTTCTGTGGTTTTCAAAAATCTTTCTTGAACTTAATTTCCTCAAGATTTCTCTTGAAAGTCCACATTTTACTACTTTGACAAGCACAACATGGTTTATTGTGAAAAAAAACACATTTACCACGTTACCATGTGCTTCTCTCCATCACAGCCAAATATAAATTATGTTTGCTTCCTGATGTTATGGTCACATGACAACAAATGTGCACAGGGGGTGGGTCAACTTGCCCACTGGCTCATCTTACCCCACTCTCCCCTTGCATAAATGCTAACTGTGATAAAAGGAGCAGCTGCCTGTGAGGTATTCATTTATTAAGGTAAACCTTCATGCATTGACACAGAACAAGCCTCTGTTGAGCAGCGCTTTGACATGTCATTTTCAAATAGATAAGTGCTTCCTTATGCTATTTTTTATAAAAACAATGCATCAAACATGAAAATACAAATACTTCCACTTTTTAAGTATTTGTATTTTAATATTGAACACACTGCTTAAGTAACAAAATAATTTCCCAAAGTGGGATCAATAACGAGCACAAACAAAAGCAGTCAAAGTAAGTAAATAGCTGGTAATCAAAGGCGCCGATTGTACATGTTTCTGTACCAATGATATTTTTAATACTATCATAAAACGTCCAGAATGATAATTAAAGTTTATGTTTACAAACTTTACACTAATGTCTATGTTGATATATGTAAAATGTAAAGACCTTTTGTCAAAATAGACTTTACTAAGGGCTTCACAACAATCAGTAATGTTAAAAAAAACAGTTAATCAGAATGATACCTCTGAATTTAAATCCCAATTGATTTGAACAAAAGTTTTTGAATGGCTATTATGAATACAGATTGCTGTGTGTAATGCAAAAATAACAAGACTAACATTTAGATAAAACTGATCCAAGCTATTAATGTATTATTAGGCTACATCTTGTCTCTCACATATTTTCAGCACGTCTCCCCTCTCTGTTTGATGTGTAGAAAATGGCGTGTTCAGGTTTTGTATGCACTGTTTGTACACTCTTCCCCTGGTGTTTGAAAGATTTTAGACACCTCCTATGGCCTCCCTCAGCAAATGGACTTTCTCAGTTGCTATGGAGATAGAAAATGAATCCTCATAACACGTTGTTTGTTCTTGCTGTCTAAGCAAATATAGAAGTCCAAACGTCATTTGTCTGTGACTTGCTGAAGTGTTAGAGAAGCCTCTCAGATACATTTAAGTTCTAATTAGGGTTTATATAACTCCTTTAGCACGGTTAAGTTTCAGTATGATTGTGGTCATGCTCTCATGTATAATTACATCACCCTAATATAACCACTAGATGGCTCTGTCACTTGTAGCAGAGTTATGGGGTTTTTAAAAAACATTTACAAATTGTGTTCCAATGTTGGATCTGGAGTAATAGAAACTCTGCACAGGGAGGTGTGTCAGCACCTCACTGTATGAGTTTAGAAGTTTCAGCAACGGTT
The DNA here is from genome assembly GCA_031216635.1 of Dissostichus eleginoides. Lineage (NCBI taxonomy): Eukaryota > Metazoa > Chordata > Actinopteri > Perciformes > Nototheniidae > Dissostichus > Dissostichus eleginoides. Next base: position 23,245,846 of record CM062283.1, on the reverse strand, counting down.
CTCTTTTTTTGGTTTTGCGTCCAGAGGCAGCGTTGCTGTGTCCTCTAGCTCCTCCAGCCATGACCTTTGATGCTGAGGGAGGATGGGAGTTGTGCCGACTGGGCACAGGCAGGGAGACATCGCCATGGGGGCCTTATAGGGAAACGAATGAGAGGAATGCCAATACTTCTTAATACCAAGTTTGTTTTTCTTGATCCATATCAACAGACAGGTGCGGTGGTCAGAGGCGTGCAGGTGTGAGGTTGTGGTGAGGACAGACATGACAAGCATACCCTCTCTCTGGTACTGTGTTCTAATAAATACAAAAACACTGAAGAACACAGTAGCTAAGGCTTGCAAGATGCTATACTTTTCCTATTGTCAATAAATCCCATGTGCAGACTCACATTTTTAAACCTTTATTTAACCAGGTGGTCCCATTGAGATCATCGATCTCTTGTTCAAGGGAGACCTGCAAAATGGTCAGACCAAAGCAGCTGTGTCTGTCAAATACTTTTCTAATGGTTTTAAAGGATTTAGGTCTAAGAATTTGACAGGACCCATGGTTTGGCTTAAAGAGGACCTGGAAGGGCTACCTGTCCCAAACAGAAGTAGAGAGAAAACAGAGGCAGGATTCAGCTGCTGTTTTTTTTTTTTTATATAAATGTTTGTTAACTACCAATGGGGTATTCACACGCTTGAAGCACATACCCTCCATGTACTAGTGGAAAATAGAGCCAGACTGGGATCCTCTACATTTAGGTAGATTTTTTTCCTTTCACTTTTTGCCTGTTCAAGGTTCTTTATTGTAAAACTAACATAGCTACAGAGTAATTATGTCGTTGAAAATCTTAGGTCACAGGCTTCTCCAACAATGCAACACAATAAACATAAGCAGACAATATTAAAAAAATATTAAAGTATATTATATTAAAAGTAATACAAAAAAGAAAAATAGTTCTAAAAAAAGTGAGAGAAAAAAAAAAAGTGGTATAGTGCAATACGAGTCTATATACAAGTTGTTGAAATGATATATTAGATCAGGGATGGGCAACTTTGAGGATAGTGAACAAAAAAAAAAATGTCCTCACTACCAGAGGGCCACTTTGTGACCATTCACTTCCATCGGCAGGATACTATATCCACAACATTTAAATAGCCAACTTTAGCTACTAATTTAATGAAAATAACTAAATATATATAGGCAATAAATGTTTATTGTACCAAACACCAACACTGAGTTTAACAACGAATATTCATCTTTGTATTGTGTTTCTATGCTTCCCTCACATTCCATACATAAAACCATGAACATATGCATTTTTCTGAACTCCACCCACAGCTGGATCACTAAGCTGTACATCTTACAATAGACTGAATTTCAATATCAACATTTGTACATCCGATTTGCATGAGATGGAACAGTGTCTCATCTGTCAGTCTGTTTCTCTCCCTTGACTTGATGTGCTTCATCATAGAGAAGTTGCTCTCGCAGATGTAAGTGCTGCCAAACATGCTGGCCATTGAGAGCACAAAATCCCTGAGGAGTGGAAAGCGGGACTCGGGTAGCAGTCTCCAAAAGGAAATTCCCCTCTCCTGGCGCTTTGCTAGAAAGGGGTCTGACTGTAGTTCGCACATTTCAAGCTGCAACTCAGGGGGCTGCTCGATGATTGCAGCAGAGAGGGGGTTAGTGAATAACTCGATGCGTGGCTGCATGGTGTGGAAATCTTGAAAGCGCTTCTTAAACTGCTGCTGCAGTGTTTCTATGTCGGCTCTGTACTTGGGTAATGTTTTTCACATTCGGGGGCATCTTTGCGCATCTCTTCACATGATGGGAAGTGCGCCAGATTAGGACGGTCGGCTGAAAATCCGTCTTTAAACAGAGTCAGTTTAGTAACAAATGCGTTCATGTGCGCATATAGATCCGACACGGTTTGGCATCTTCCCTGTAACCGCATATTCAGGTGATTAAGATGCGAGGTAATGTCTGCAAGGAAAGCCATGTCGAGAAGAAAATCTGTATTCCTGAGTTTTGCGCAGTATGCACTTGTATCACATTGGATGGTGTCCCCAAGAACACAGGGATTTCTGCGCGTAGCGCAAAAAACCTCTCCAAGCATTTTCCACGGCTCATCCACCTTATCTCTGTGTGCATCTGTAAATCACCGTACGCGGCGTTCACTTCATCCAAAAAGGCTATAAACTTCCTGTGATTGAGAGACCGGTTCCCTCCTCGAATGAGATTAGTAGTCTTGGTAACTAAATCCATGACATGGCTAAAGTTAATTGATTTGGCACACAGCCTCCTGCAATATCAAAATGAAATTTAATTTAGCTTGATTTGTTTTACAAAGAATGCCCACATTCAAAACCATCAGAATAGCTAACAATAATGTTACCCACCTGATGTATGATGCAGTGCAGTATTGGACAGTCAACGCCACTCTGGCGGAGGAGGCCGGCGAATCCAGTGCGCTTTCCTTGCATTGCTGGCGCACCATCGGTAACAACAGCTGAGAGCTTGACAAAGCCTCCGTGCGCACTTACAACATTTTCAACAGCGGCGAAAATATCTTGTCCTTTGGTAGTGCCATGCAAAGAAGCCAGTTTCAATAACTCCTCGTGCACTTCAAATGAACTGTTAATGGCCCGTGTGTAGATGAGAAGCTGGCTCACATCAGTCACATCAGTGCTCTCATCCAACGCTAAGGAAAAGTATGCACAGTCATGCATGACTTGTTTTACCTTTTGTTCGACATGATTTTGTATATCAAATATTCTTCGTGTCACTGTCCGACGGGACAAAGAGACGGTTTCAAAGTTTTTAGCCATGTTGTCATCTCCGAATGCTTTAGCCATCTGGACTGCACAACTCTTCACCATTTCGCCGTCAGACAGGGGCTTCTTAGCTTTAGCAAGCTCAAGGGAAACGGCATAATACGCCATGAGAGACGATTGCTGTGTAGTCGTGGCTCTGGTAAAAAAAGGTCTGCTGCTGGCATATTTTCCCTTTTTAGGTCAGCGACGATGGCGACTCCTGTGTACTTTTCATATTTGTCTTTATGGGTGCTGTTGTAGTGGCGACTTAAATTGTAGTCCTTCATTGCCGATTTAGTTTCAAGACACACCAAACAGATAGGTTTGCCTTTGAATTCTGTAAACAGATAATCTATTTCCCATTTTGGCTGAAAGAGACGGTTTTCTAGGTACAGTTTTGTTTTTGGGGCGCTCATGTTTCTTTTCCCGCTAATGGAGGAAAGCCGCGAGGTCAACAGAAGACAATATACACTTGGCTGCAGGCCTCATGAATTTGGGGGGAGCGCCCTCTAGCGGTGAATATTATGAATTACAAGTGGGGTCTGGTTCAAATTATTTGCTTGTTTACAACTGTGAAACCAATATATTTTTCTAAATTGACTCGCGGGCCGCACAAAGTGAGGGCGTTGGCCACATGCGGCCCGCGGGCCGCCAGTTGCCCATCCCTGTATTAGATAATAGATAAATAATTATTAAGTAACAGATGAATGTTATGAAATTGTTTCAGCAGTTCAGTTGTTTAACAGTCTTATTGCCTGCGGGATGAAGCTGTCTCTGAATCTGGTTGTTTTTGTCCGGATGCTGCGGTAACGCCTGCCAGACAGCAGCAGACAGAACAGTTTGTGGCTGGGGTGATGGGGGTCTTTTATAATCCTGAGGGATTTCTTCCTGAGCCGCTGGGAGTAAAGGTCCTCCATGGATGGCAGCTCCGTCCTGGTGATGTTCTCTGCAGTTTTCACCACCCTCTGTAAAGCCTTACGATTAAGGGCGGTGCAGCTGCCGTACCAGGCCGTGATGTAGCCAGTCAGGATACTCTCTATGGTGCACCTGTAGAAGTTGCAGAGTATCCTGGAGTCCATGTTGAACCTCCTCAGCCTGCGGAGGAAGAAGAGCCGCTGTCAAGCTTTTTTGGTGATGGTGGTGGTGTGAAGAGTCCATGTCAGGTCCTCAGTGATGTGGACCCCAAGGAACCTGAAGCTGCTGACTCTCTCCAACGTAGTCCCATTGATGGCGATGGGGGCGTGTCCCTCTCCCTGCTGCTTCCTATAATCCACAATCAGCTCCTTTGTTTTGCTGACGTTGAGATGGAGGTTGTTATCCTGGCACCAAGATGTCAGGTTTTCGACCTCCTCTCTGTATGCCGTCTCGTCGCCGTCTGTGATCAGGCCGATGACGGTCGTGTCGTCAGCAAACTTCACGATGGTGTTGGAGCTGTGTGTGGCCACGCAGTTGTGAGTGAACAGGGAGTAGAGGAGAGGGCTGAGCACGCAGCCTTCAGGGGCACCGGTGTTGAGGATCAGGGTGGAGGATGTGATGTTTCCCACCCGCCCTGCCTGGGGTCTGCCCGTCAGGAAGTTCAGGATCCAGTCACAGAGGGCGCTGTTGAGCCTGAGGTCTCTGAGCTTGACGGCCAGCTTGGAGGGCACAATGGTATTGAATGCTGAACTGTAATCAATGAACAGCATTCTCACATATGTGTTCCTCTGGTCCAGGTGTGAGAGGGCAGTGTGGATGGTGGGCTATGGCGTCGTCTGTGGACCTGTTTGCTCTGTAGGCAAACTGCAGGGGGTCCAGAGAGTCAGGGAGGGAGGAGGTGATGAAGGTTTTGACTAACCGCTCAAAGCACTTCATAATGATGGAGGTGAGTGCTACTGGGCGGTAGTCATTGAGGCTGGTGATTATTGTTTTTATGGGGACAGGAACGATGGTGGAGTGTTTGAAGCATGTGGGGACTACAGACTGCAGCAGGGAACTTATTGCGGCAGTAATAATCCAAACAAAGTGCTGCGAGGGACTAAACAAGAGAAAAACACTGTGGACGCGCAAAAACTCAGTCTTTCCAACAGTATGCGTTTGACCTTTTATTTTCAAAGCAAACATTCAAATAGTCCATACCCTTATGAGTATATTCTTTTATGTGTGCGTGCGTGCATGCGGTCAACAAAAGTTGTCCTTCTCCAGCTCACTCCCCCTCCATCTATCACAAAGTGCGCAGGTAAAAGCAACCGGATATAACCGCAAACGTCACCACACAAATCCAATGACACGCCCACCACCTATAGTGACTCAAAAACATGTACCGTAACAAACACAGAAAAATACTTCATATGTGGCTCCTACATTCCGGCCCCTAATTATATCAACATAATAATTACACAACTGAAAAAGGATGTATGAGACAATCAAGGAAAAAACGTTCAAGGATAAAAACGTCCTTTGTTAGGGTTAGTGTCCTTTTCTTCTTTAGGCAAAAAATAGAAAATAAATAATAAAATAAAAATATATAGTTTGTTAGCCTATGAAGGAGTGATCTTTACTATCACTTAGTAAAAGTCAGAAAAAACGTCAATGTCAAGGTCTATGAAGTTCAATAACCCACTAATTTCCTCACGGCTCTTCTGCTTCCTGTAGAAGGCAGATCTTTGTGATAGGCCTGTCCAGATAGCTAGTTTTTGTCTTCACTCGCACCTGACGTACAAGTCCTCTTCTGTCTGGGATGGTTTGCACAATCCTTCCTGTAAGCCATGAGTTGCGAGGTGCTGAGTCATCAACTATGAGCACAATATCTCCTGGTATGAAGTTGCGCTTGACATTTGACCACTTCTGTCGTTCCTGGAGTAGAGGCAAGTATTCCTTAATCCATCGTTTCCAAAACAAGTCTGAGATGTACTGAACTTGTTTCCATCTTCAACGAGCATATATGTCCTCTTTATGAAACAGTCCAGGTGGCAAAGATGGCTTGATTTTTAGCAGCAAAAGATGGTTAGGGGTTAGTGCTTCCAAGTCATTGGGATCTGTGGATGCTCTTGTTATGGGACGGCTGTTGATTATGGATTCGGCTTCACAAAGAACCGTGTGAAGACACTCTTCATCAAGGTTCTGTGCCTTCAGGCTGGAATTCAGAACCTTCCTCACAGATCTGATCAACCTTTCCCATACTCCTCCATGATGGGATCCAGTAGGGGGATTGAAAGTCCACTTTATTCCTTTCTGAAGGAGGGTGTTGTTGATTTTAGCAATATTCAACCTTTCTATTGCCTCTCTCAATTCACGCTCAGCTCCGACGAAGTTGGTTCCATTATCTGAGCGTAATTCCAATACTTGTCCACGTCTTGCGATGAAGCGTCGAAGAGCATTAACAAAGGAATCTGTATCCAAGGATGAAGCTACTTCGATGTGGATGGCTCTTACTGTTAAGCATGTGAAGAGAACACCATACTTTTTAACTGTACTCCTTCCTCGCTTGACCTCAAAAGGTCCAAAATAGTCAACTCCAACACGAGTGAATGGAGGTTCATCTGGAGAAACTCTGTCTCGAGGTAAATCTGCCATTTGCTGCATTCCTGGAGCTCCATTTAGTCGCTGACAAACAATACATTTTGACAGGGTTTTCCTTATAGCCACACTAGCACCAGGAATCCAGTATCTTTGTCGCAGGCTAGATAGCATGTGGTTATGACCACCGTGTCCCACATCTTGGTGTACTTGCCGTAGAATGATGTCAGAAATGTGAAGATCTTTTGCCAATATAGCAGGATGTTTAGATTCTTCAGGCATTGCTGCTCTACTGAGACGTCCTCCCACTCTCAGAACACCATCTTCAAGTACTGGGTTGAGCTTGTAGATGTGACTAGTCCTTTTCACACCTTCTCCCTTTTGCAAGCCTTTGATTTCATCAGGGAACCTTTTTCTTTGGCAAAAGCAGATAATTTCTTTCTCAGCTTTTCGGAGGTCCTCAATAGAAAGAAAACCAGAGACCACCTGAGCCTTGATAGTCTGCATTTCCTTTTTCATCTCTCGGTCTTGTTGTTCCTTATTCAAGCCAGACTGAGCAAGAGTCAGACTCAATTGCTTCCTCTTCCGACTAAGGCACAGCAGCAGCTTTTTCAACCTAAGGATCCAACCAACCGTCTTCTTCAGGTGGATCCAAGAAGAGAAGTGATTGATCAATCGGGTTACAGCATCCATCTCTTTTTCAACCTGCACAGCGTTCACATTCAGACTTATCTTGACCTCAGGGTCTTCTGGTGCCATTTCAGAGCCATCAGGGTTCACAGGCCACTGTTCTTCAGGTCCAGTGAGAAACTGAGGTCCAGACACCCATGTGTCATCTTTCAGGAGTTTCCACTTTGACTCCCCTGGAAGCCCAGTCGGCAGGATTGCTTGCGGTGGGAACATATCTCCACTGAGATGGATTTGATACGCTGCGTATTTTTGAAACCCTGTTTGCAACGAAGGTTCGAAACCTTAAGGTCTCATTACTGATGTACTTCAGTACGGAAGTACTATCAGTCCAAAAGATGGAGTCTTTAAGTTGCATTTGCAGCTCCTTCCTACACATCTTGTCCATACGACTTGCAACCACGGCAGCCGTCAATTCCATTCGAGGGATGGTTATTGGTTTCAATGGGGCCACTCTAGCTTTTCCCATAATGAAGACACAGTGCACTTGTCCTTTGATGTTATGTAATAACAGGTAAGTCACTGTTCCATAGCCGTCTTCACTTGCATCTGCGAAGTGGTGTAGCTGAGCAGAGGTCACTTCCCCAAAATCCACCGGTTTTAGGCATCTGTCAACTTTAAACTCTTCGAGATTGCAGAGCTCCTTCAGCCAACTTTTCCACTCTTGTGCAGCTGAGGCTGGTATAATATCATCCCAACCAAGTTCCCTTCTGCACAAGTCTTGAAGAATCATCTTGGCTGATAGGACCACAGGTGCCAATATTCCTAATGGGTCAAAGATTGAGCTGACCATGGAAAGGATCCCTCTTCTGGTTATGGGTTTGTCCTTGATCATGATCTTGAACTTAAAGACATCTGACTCAACACACCACTGTACGCCCAATGCTCTTTCCACAGGGAGTGTGTCATTATCCAAGTCCAAATCCTTAACTTCTTTCGCTCTCTCCATCGAAGGTATAGCAGCAAGCACGATACGTCTGTTGCTAATCCACTTTGTGAGATGAAAGCCCCCTTGAGCACAAAGTGCACAAAGGTCATGATAGAGTGCCACTGCCTCCTCCTCTGAAACCACTGATGTTAGACAATCATCAACATAGAAATTGTGCAGGACAGTGTTGATTACTTTGGGGCTGAACTGCTCCCGATGGTCCTCTGCACACTTTCTAAGGGCAAAACTAGCACAACTTGGCGACGATGTAGCTCCAAACAGATGTGCAACCATTCTGTGCTCTTCTAAGTTCTGATGATGATCTCCATTTGGCCACCAGAGAAACCTCAACAGATCTGAATCCTCAGCTGGTACTCGAACCTGATGAAACATGGCTTCAATGTCTGCCATGAGTACAACAGGTTCCTTTCTGAATCTTGTCATGACTCCAACCAGTGTGCTGGTAAGATCTGGTCCCTGTAGGAGCTGCGCATTCAGCGATGTTCCCTGGAATGTAGCTGCACAGTCAAATACGACCCTGATCTTTTTCTTCTTTGGGTGGTATACACCATGGTGTGGTATATACCATACCCTGCCGTCACTGCGTTCCAGATCCACAACTGGCACTTTCTCTGCATAGCCCTTTGAAAGGATGTCATTCATGAAAGCGGTATAATCAGCATGAAATGAAGCATCTTTATCAAACCTTCTCTTGAGGCTCAGTGTACGTTGTTCTGCTACTCTCCTGTTGTTTGGCATACTAACATCCCTTTTCCTTAAAGGTAAGCCAATACAGTAATGGCCATCCATCAACTTAGCAGACTTTGTGACGTACTCCATAAAGTGACAGTCCTCTCTTGACGGTCCCATCTGCTCATCCTGACTGCATTCAGGGAAATCAGCCTTTAGCTGCTGCTTCCACAGATCTTCAAGGTTTGCAACAGATATCCTATTGACAGTGACATCTGGCTGTCCACAAGTAATTTCACTACTCCTGTCTCCTCTGAGAGGTCCATTGACAGTCCAACCCAGCATAGTTTTGACTGCGTATGGGCCCCCGTCTACACTCCGAATAACTTCCCATGGCTCCAGTGCCTCAGGAACATTAGTCCCAATCAACAGGTCCACATCTGAATCAATCTCAGTAATCATTACATGTTTCAGGTGAGGCCATCTCTGAAGGTCTTTCTGCCGAGGAATGTTGCCTCGATGAACTGGCATAGTTTTCTGGGTGTAGACGTCAGGCAGCTCACAATAATGACTGCTGTCTAATCCAGCCACATGCAGGTCAGAAACAATGTGACTTCCAACTATTTTTTCCTGACCCATTGTCCGAAGGAGAATGTCTGTTCTTCTTCCCTGAGATTCAGTTTGTTCATCAGCCGCTCCGTGCAGAATGATGCTGAGCTCCCAGGATCCAGGAAGGCATATGTTATGAATGTTTCATGTCCCTTCTTAGACTTTACTTGAATAGGCACTATGGAGAGAGTACAATCTGGCTCACCGGCCCCTGTAAGACCACTGGACTGAACAGAGCACTGCTTATAGCTTATAGCTTTTCCTTTAGCTTGCATTGTGTCAGTTTCTGTCTCTTTCTGATAGATATGAAGTATGCTTGGGTGCTTCAGACTGCAGACTTTGCACGAGAGGCGTTTCCTGCAGTCTTTACTCATGTGCCCAATACACAAGCATCCAAAACACACACCATGTTCCCTTAAGAAAGCGATTTTCTCACTATGAGCCTTTCTTTCCAGTTGAAAACACAGATCCAGTGTATGTCCACCTCCACAAAACAGGCAAACACTTGTACCTAGTGAGCCTCTCTCCTTCATTCTTATTTCAGGTTCCACTTTCTTTTCCGCTGTCGTAATAGTAGTAGCAAAGCTGCTTCCCCTCGTCCTTGAACGAGGTTCAAACTTAGCTTTCCTCACATCTTTGTTTGCTGCTGGTGGAGTATCCTGTATATCTCCAAACAGTGGATCGCTCACAATATCCACCTGTCTTTCAATGAAGTTAACAATATCCATGAATGTAGCTCTCCGGCCCTGCCTTTTCTGTAAGTCATAGGCCAGAGTTCTCCATTTGTCCCTATATTTGTAGGGCAACTTTTTTATGATGGCTGCCATGAAAGAGCCTTTTCCATATAGGCCGAAACAATTTTCTGTGCATTACCAAAATGCTCCTGTAGCAAAGCCTTTGCTTTGGCATATCCTCTGTCATGGGACATATGCCGACAGCTTCTGACAAGCTCCAAAGGCTGCCCCCTGGTGTACTGTTCGAGAAAATACAGGCAGTCTTTAGGGTTGTGAGTCTTCTCCTCAATGCTGTGCTCAAAAGCTCTTATGAATGCTTGATATTGAAACGGAGAGCCATCAAAAATCTGAATTTCTCTTTTAGGCAGAAAAGAAAGAGACTGTTGCTGAACCAACATGGATGTTATTTAATTTAGTCTTTCCAAGACATTAATTAAAGGATTCTGAGCACTGCTGCTTGGTGCCAGTGCTGCTGGGTGATTGCTTTGTAGCTGTAACTGTGGATGTGATTGTGTTAAACTTTGATGTATATTGGCCTCTGAGCTTCTTATGGCTTGATGTTGCAGATGTCCATATTCTGCTTCATGTTCTCTGTGCAAAAACTGTACGTCAGACTGGCCACCTGTAGGCCTGTTTGTGTCAGGCACAAATGTTTTTGCTCCAGCACTGAGTGTGGCTTCCTTTCGTCCCCTTTCCAAATAAGAATGCATGCCATTGGGACTCACAGATGTGTTACTTGCAGCACGAGACCTTCCAGAGCGTCTTAGCACATTCATTTTAGCCCTTGATGTGGCTATTTCCACTTCCATTTCCAATTGCTCCCTCTTTTTCCTGAGCTGTTCCTTCTTTTTCCTGAGCTCTTCCTCTTGTTCATCCAATGCATGCTTGTCTTTTAATAACATTTGTCGTGCCATGAGAGCGGCCATGTCAGCCTCAGCTTTGATGCATGATGATGTAGTTGAAACACTGGACCTGGTTCCAGCAGAGCTCCGCTTGCAAGACCCAATGCTTCCTATGTTTGAAACACTGTCGCTTGGTTTTATTTCATCTTGTGCTTCAGAAGTTTCAACATTTTTCCCAGAGTGTTTTGAAACATGAGACATACTTTGCTGGTGTTCATCAGATATCTCAATTGAGGGAACATGTGCAATGGTGCTGCTCGGTTGTCTCCCAGTTTCAGAAAGCCATTGCTTGACATCGTCGATAAATCCATTATTGTATTTCAGTGTCTTGGCAAACCAGACATCTTGTTTTTCCTGTTCGTCTGTAGGAAGAAGAGGAATTACAGACTTGTGTAACAGGGTGGTTTCTTTAACCAGTTGAATTAAATGCTCAAGTTGAGTTTGTATTTGTGAGGCGTTGTCATCCTTTTGCATGAGATCCTTCATTGTTTTAATCACACTTTTCATTTTGTGAACCTTTGATTGACGTTCCTTTTGGAGCTTTTCCATTTTATTTGCCAAAGCCTTGGCAGTGAGTATCGACTCTCTCTTTTGTTCATCCATTTTTGCCACATTGACATCTGAATTTGATCCACTTTTTGACATATCCCTTTAATGTTTTAATGAATGAACAACAAATGCTCCAATCCACACAGCCAAACGCTCAATAAATCACTGCTGCCGACAATAAACAACCTCTAGCGGCACAAACCAACACACGCAAGCAACAAGTCAGTCCCCAATGGACACGCAGCAGTAACTTATTCACACTGTGTTCAAACAAACATTTACACAGCATGAATGAAGAAGTTACATACCGCTCACTCCTGATGCTTTGTGGATTGTCCGTCAGTCTTTATCCTCCCGGCAGTACGTTGAAGTTTCCTTAAGCCGCTCTCCAATACAGCGGCGATCACGGCGTTTCAATGTTTCCTTTTAATTCCACAGCGTCACCGATCGATCCTAGGAATCTCCGTATATATCCTCGATTTCCGTAGATCCACGCTGTGGTACATGTCTTTTTTGTTGACTTAATATTGCGGCAGTAATAATCCAAACAAAGTGCCGCGAGGGACTAAACAAGAGAAAAACACTGTGGACGCGCAAAAACTCAGTCTTTCCAACAGTATGCGTTTGACCTTTTATTTTCAAAGCAAACATTCAAATAGTCCATACCCGTATGAGTATATTCTTTTATGTGTGCGTGCGTGTGTGCATGCGGTCAACAAAAATGTCCTTCTCCAGCTCACTCCCCCTCCATCTATCACAAAGTGCGCAGGTAAAAGCAACCGGATATAACCGCAAACGTCACCACACAAATCCAATGACACGCCCACCACCTATAGTGACTCAAAAACATGTACCGTAACAAACACAGAAAAATACTTCATATGTGGCTCCTACAGACCTGTTGAAGATGTCTGTGAACACCGCTGCCAGCTGAACTGCACACACCCTGAGAACACGGCCAGGGATGCCATCAGGTCCAGGAGCCTTGTGTGGGTTAACCCTTTTTAAAGGATTTGCACACATCTGCCCTGTTTAAAACAAAAGGGCAGGGCTCCTGGTCCTTCTGTGCCTCCACAGCCTGGCTGCTGGAAAGATGAGCACGCAGACAGTCCCGCAGCACCCCCCGCTGCTCCTTTGTAGTCTGTCATCGTTCTTAGTCCCGCCCACATGTTCCGGTGTTACAGCCTTTGAAGTCAGACTCCACCTACTCTTTGTACTGTCTCTTTGCACTGCTGATTGCTCTCCGGAGATCATATTTAGATTTCCTGTACTCCTCCAAATCTCCAGCTCTGTGCGCGATAGTGCGCGCTTTCAGCTTGGTACGAACCTCGCCGTTTATCAGGGCTTTTGATTTGGGAATTTCGTACAGAAACCTTCGGTACCACGTCATCGATGCATTTCCCAATGTAGCAGATGACTGTGTGTGTGTTGATGTTATTGTCCTCAAACACACTCCACTCCGTAGATTCGAAGCAGTGCTGCAGAGCTGAGTCTGACTCCTCACTCCATCGCTGTGCAATCCTTGTTTCCGGTCTATGCTCGGTCGCGCTCGGTTAGATAGTCATTAAGATAAGACAAAGACATTGAAGAGGCGCAGTCTAAACTGCTGTTGTTGCAGTGGAGAAAAGACCTCTGGGAGGCCTGTTCAGAATAGTGAGTTTATGCGGTGTATTACGGATTGAGTGTGCCATTTTGTCACATTTGTTATATACAGGGCTGCCAAGTTTCAGTAAAAAGTAGGAGTGAGACTTTCGGGGTTGATGCATTCAGCCGCCGACCGAAGGTCTGCGGCCAGGCCCGGACTGGCCATCGGGAGGACCGGGAGGTTTCCCGATGGCCTGGCCTGTTAAGTGGCCTGCTGGCCTGAGGATTTTTTTTTTGTATTTATATCATGTATTGTGAACGCAACGCTGCACAAATGTGCGTCTGACTCTGCCTCACAGAGGGTGACTGGCTGTCTACATGATGTGGCCTGCCGACATGGCCACTTTCATACAGATCATACACTAATGCCCTCGATTGGTCTCTGTGTGTCATTCAAGCTCGGGAGGGTGTGTGTGTATGTGTGGCGCGAGCGAGAGAGAAAGCGCGCGCACCGGTTACGTGTATTGTTGTTGTTGTTGTTGTTAGCATCTGGTGCTAGCTAGATGCGCTAACGGATATAAGGAGCTGTTTCAACAACAAGGTGGAGGAGAGTCCTCTCCTGTCAGACTGAGAGACTGATACGACAGCTCAGGTGAGGTAAAGGACTCTCTGAGTGTTTAGATAGTTAATTAGTCCAAGTTATCTCTGTTGGTCTCAAACGGTTTGGTCACCATTTATGTAAACACATATTTCCATTTGAGGGGGGAGTGATTAGTAAAATATGCATGAATAATAAAAAGAAAATGTTAACTAGGTGAAAAAAGGTAAGATAAACTTTTAAAACTTGTTGAGAGCTAAAACTAGTCTTTGCTGCTGCCTCAAAGAGGAGGGAGAGGAGGGAGAGGGGGGAGAGGAGGGAGACAGGTGAGGCTGGTTCAGGAGCCCAGACACACTCACAACTATAAATTAACCAAAAACAAATAAATAAACAAGTTTCAATGTTTTTTCATATTGGTATGGGATGATATTGGTTATGGCCATGTTCTTATGATTTTATGATTATTTAAATGTATACAGTTCTGTTTCATATGGGTGTAGTCTCTTTATTTCCCCCTCAAAATGCACCAGATTGATGCATTTAAGTCCAAAATAAAAATAAAAATCTTACGGGGGTAGCATGCCCCCGTAAGATTTTTTAAATGTATTAAAAATACAACATTAACAGTTCTTCAACATCTTCTTAACATGAACGGTTCTTCTCAACATAACTATTCACAGTTGCTCGTGCCTACTCCTTGCTGGTAGAGACCTGGCAGCGCTTCCTCTCAGACAGCTGAGCCACATTTGGTTTGAGGGAGGAAGCAGTAGAAACCCTTAGTATGGCTTGAAGATGTTCATCAGTAAGTCTGGACCTGTACTTTGACTTATTGAAGTTCATGGTGGAGAAGAGCTGTTCACACATATATGTGCTCCCAAAAAGGCACATGGTCCGCTTGAACATCCTGGAAAGCTCAGGGAAGGAGGGGGGCAATTCTCTCATGAACTGTCCAAGCTTGTCTGCTTTCCCATTCATTTCCCTGAACTTGGCTTTGAGCTCAGAATTGCACTGCAGGTCAATGAGCTCCATTTGAAGCACACCAGGGGCATTTTCCACATCAAAGGAGAAGGGTCTGCAAATTTGGAAAGTGGCTCTGTGTGTCTTGAAGTCTGCAAACCGCTGATCAAATTCCTCCTGTAGCTTCACAATGGTATCAACATACTTCTCACCACTGAATGCTGTGCCCCTGTCCATGAGAGCCTTGCATGCTGGGAAATGGCAGAGGTTTTTCTGAGGGAGCTGGGCTTTCCATAACACCAGTTTTGTAGAGAATGCTTTGACATTGTCATATGCTGCACTGACAAGCTGGCCCTGGCCCTGCAACTTCTTATTCAGTGCATTCAGCTCCTGCGTGATGTCAACAAGAAAAGCTAAGTCCATGAGCCATTTGGGATCACTCAGCTCGGGAACAGCCATCCCTCCCTTCTCCAGCATGAATACTTTCAGTTCTGTTCTCAACTCAAAAAACCTCTTCAGGACGTTTCCCCTGCTGAGCCAACGTACCTCTGTGAAGTAGAGCACATCCTCATATTCTGACTCAATTTCCTCCAAAAAAGCACGGAACTGGCGGTGCTTTAAGCCCCTGGATCTGATATGGTTGATGCATTTCACAACGACAGACATTACATTGTCAAACTTCAAGCATTTGCTGCAAAGGGCCTGCTGATGGATAATGCAGTGCAGAGCAATAGCCTCCTCCACACCCTCCTCCTCCAGTTTTCTTTGAACAAGTGCCACCAGCCCATTTTTCCTCCCTGTCATTGATGGCGCTCCGTCGGTCGTAATTCCAACAAACCTCTTCCATGGCAGACCGATATCCGCAATGGCATCACACAGTTGCTGGAATATCTCCTGAGCGGTGGTCTGCCATGCATTGGTTTCACTGTCAGCAACTCCTCTGTCACTTCAAACTTGTCATCAACACCACGGACATACATTGCGAGCTGAGCGGTGTCAGTGATGTCCGTGCTTTCATCAAGAGCCACAGAGTATGCACAGAAAAGTTTGGCTTTGTCGCCCAGCTGATCATATATGTCACTTGATAAGTCAGAAATTTGCTCTGCCACTGTGTTAGCTGACAGGCTGATGTTGTTAAACTGACCCTTCTTTTCTGGACAGACTATACTTGCAGCCTGCAACATGCACTTTTTTACAAACTCGCCTTCCGTAAACGGCTTTCCCGCCTTAGCAATCATCTCACTCACCACATAGCTAGCTTCGACTGCTAAATCAGCCTCATTGCTTCCTTTCTTGAAGAGATTTTGTTGCTTCCATAGACATTTTTTTAGCTCTGTGACTCTTTTCTCTCTCTCGTCTCCCAGGTATTTTGCATACTCTGCATGTTTAGTTGAGTAGTGACGTTTGACGTTATACTCCTTGTATACAGCGATTTTCTCTGTGCATATAAGGCACGTTGCGTTTCCCCTGTACTCGACAAAAAAATATTCAGTCTCCCACTTCTCCTGAAATTTTCTGTGGTCATCATCGACTTTTCGTTTCCCTGAAAGTTTTGATGAAGACATGACTGGGCGATATATTTTCCTTCCACTCTGTCACTTTTGGATCACTCTGTGATTGATTCCGCTGCGCGCATTTGATTGACGTGTGGCGGAGTTCCCTCGGAGGGGGGAGGGGCGAGGGAACTGCGCGCAGCAGTTCCCTGCCAGCAGCGGGATCAATCCAAAAATGTAATTAAAATCTAAAAGCGCAAACGTAAACGCGCGGGCCAGATTAACACTATTACATGATATCAACAACCGGGCCATGAGAAACTGTCTCGCGGGCCGCGTCTGGCCCGCGGGCCTGGAGTCTGAGACACCTGATTTAGAGGAATATCTCAATTTAAATTAACATTAAGACTGTTGTGATGTCTTCACCCCCATGCCAGCTGCTCTCCCTGCACAGTCGGCCTCCTCATGCTTATATAGTGTTAATAATTGACCAGCACAAGTAGAAATGAAAACAATTGTAACAAGAAAAAGTTTGACAAATAAAATATATTTATTTATAAAATGTCAATATAAAGAAAACATAGCAGCCTTTTAAGAAACAATAGCATACTTTTCCTTTAGTGCATTTTTTTTTTAAGTGTAACAAAATTAGAACCAGAATAATATATATATAATATATATTATAAAAAAATAAAGTGCTTGTCTTTGTTTGTGTGTTTTGGTTTACATGACATGTCTCATGTTGTAGGTGTTTGTGGCAGATTTTGATGCCTTGATGACAGAGGGTGGGGGCTCCCATTTGAAACACTGTGGCTCAAGGTTTGCCATCTTCACAGTCATGATGGATGATAGAGTTCCATCAAGAGCCAAACTGTTTCGGGTTTTGGTTTTTTCTTCAGTCCCACCACAGAGAACACTCGTTCAGCATCAGCATTTGAATGTGGAAGTACCAACACCAACTTGGCAATACGAGAGAGCCTCCCAAATCTGCTCATACCGGTCACCTTTGAAAAATGTACATAGGAAGCCTAATTACTCTCAAGTATTTTTGTATAGAATTAAGTTGATTACGTCAATGGGTATTTCAAAGGGTGCAGAATAATTCTTACCTTATTCTTCATTGATGCCATGTTCCCCCAAAAGCTCTCAATGTTGAACGTGGCTGGGTCTTCGGGCATGGCAATGTCCATGGACTGGTAGTCTAGAAACTCCTCACTCAGTTTGTCACGCTCGTCAGGTCCGTTGTATGGGAGAAGTTCAGGAAACCTAAAAAGAACACAATGTGCACTGATCTGGTAAAGTAATGTAGCTGAAACGGGTTGTTTTTCAGATGTGGTCATTAAACTTTACAATCTATTAAGAAAATGTTAAGAAAATGTGACAAGAGCCAAGAGTCTTTAACCTGCTCTACTTATTAAGCATATTGAGATAACTTGTGTTATGATTTGGCACTATAGATAAATGTACTTGACTTGATACCCCAACTAACCTGTCGACAAAGTACAAGGCGTCTTCCACTCCACACTCTACCTGGACATCCAGAAACATGGCATGTTTTATCAGGGGCTCTCTCATGGGGAGTTTCTTCATGGCATACTCCACAGCCCTCACCAGAAACGCCACTGCTGCCTGCTGGAACCTCTGCACTTGCTGCGGTGTAATGTCTCCTGCATCAAGGAGCCTGTTGAGTGTAGCTCGAGTAGTGAAGCCGATCACCAGCTTTTCTCCTACGAGAGACACAATAAATCAACAACGTCACAGAGGTCATTAAGGTGCTGTATGCGATTCTGGAGAAAGATTGATGCAATATGTTCTCATTCCCAACACCAACATGTCAGTATGAGACTGGGAATAAGACCGGTGTTGAGTCACTTTAGCAATCATCAACAACCACACTAGCTAACTTGAAAGCACCCCTTTAAGTATCTTCATCACATCAGTGATTGATTGATTGATAGAATACTTTATTAGACAGAAATGCAAACAGCACAAGGTACAGTCACACATTTGGGCTAAAAGGATAACATAAAAAAGTCCTGTGGACTTGTTTCCATTGTGGTCCTATGTGTGTGATGAGATGAGATGACATCAAACTCATAACTTGTCTGCACAAGCAGCCCTCTAACAAACACAAACAGTATTATGTGAGTGGATAGTGTATGTGCATCTGCTGATGTGAAACTTGGAGGATTACCTGGCAGTTGGTTTGATGGGTCCTTATAGAGGATTTCATGCAATTCCCGGTGCTGCAGTGCTGCGGGCTTCAGAAACTTCGAGAGCAACTTACGGATGAAACTCCGTATCTACAAATTTGTATTTCAGAAAAGATTTTCAAAATTACATTTAACCTAGAAGTAGAGTGCTAATGAAAAAAGGAACAAACATAGTACATTATTACTAGCATACTGTATTACTAGCAGTGGCGAGCAGTCAGGGCCCTCTAGGCCCTCTCTGAGGGCCTAAGATATTCTACAAAATAATATTTAAAAACATTAAAAAAAATAATATTTTTTTAAATATATATTTTTTAAATATGTTTTTAGTTATATTTTTCATTAGTTTTACCAAAATAACTTGATTTAATTGTATTTAAAATAACATTTCCAAAGAAATAAATCCTTCGAATCTGCCTATTCAGTTTCTGTTAGAATGTGAAGGGTTAAATGAAAGAAGCTCGTCTCTGCGAGGAACTGTGAAGACAGGAGCTGTTGGACGTCCAGCTATGAATTCACACAGGGCCCGCTATAGTAACTGAACGAGAGAGTAATGTCAAATGACAGTACAATTGACCAATCATATCTTCCCTCTAAATGGGTGGGTTTTATTATCGCGGACTTTATGACAAGTTCCGCCCGCTGTGAAACTTTTCTTGTTTCCATAGCAACAACAACTTCCTTTCAACAGCGTAAACTCGCCTTCAAAATAAAGGCATGCCAAATTACACCTAAGACATACAACTGCAACGAAAGTAACAAACACAATGCAATATCCTTTTCAATTTCAAAGAACACAAATTGGGTTATTTAAAGGTGTTGTTTTGTGTGGTAGAGGGTTGCTGTCATTGATGCGTTTTGCACCCCGGGCCGTAGTTTTGATATTCCGCTGAAGTATACGCTGTGACGTATGAGTTTAAAAGACAAGTGCCACCACCTTCCAATGGACATCCATTTAATTAGTGATGAACTGAAATGTAGAGATATTATTTATTAACCTGTTAAGCCCTGAGCCTGTTTTCCAGGTTTCAGGCTCGAAAATGACATTCCCAGAACAAATGACTATATCTTCACTTCTAAAAGGGGTACATTAATAATCTTTTTTCTCAAAGCAATGATACACCTGTGAGTTGGATGTAGAAAGTCAGAATCAATATAGATGTTTTTATTTTAAATTAAATTCAGATTGAACATAGTAAAAAAATGTAAGTTATAGTTTCCGTCCAAAAAAACCCATTACTTATAGTGAAAACCACCCTTGAATGATGGGATAATAGACTAAAAGCTTTAGGAATCCAAACTATAACATATAATAAGTACCCTGTATCAAGATTGATGCAAAACAAGTGAAATTTGACCTTTTTAGAGAGGTTTAGAAAAAAAAAACACCTCTGGGGTCATTTGGGTGTATTTGCCATATCTCTGGAACCCATCGGTCGATTTTGGTGATTGACACCTCTTTTGAACCGTTAGAGCCAATAGAATCGAGGGGGAGTTCCTGAAAGCTATGTTACGCTCTGAAAACTGAAAACTAGGCTTATTGCCATAAATATGATGATGGATTATCAGTAATCATTTCAAAGGGACACAGAGACATTGGTTTAACCTTCAGCAGCGTTTATATGTGTTTTAATGCCATTGAACACAACT
The DNA here is from genome assembly GCA_031216635.1 of Dissostichus eleginoides. NCBI lineage: Eukaryota > Metazoa > Chordata > Actinopteri > Perciformes > Nototheniidae > Dissostichus > Dissostichus eleginoides. Next base: position 23,225,961 of record CM062283.1, on the reverse strand, counting down.
TTTGATCAGAAAACAGCAAAGGTAATAGTCTGGGAGCCAAAGCCTGATTTTTGGATGAACCTTGTTTCGTCTAATAACGTTTTTTTTTCTGCTGTTTCTTGTAGCTTGGAGGTACCTCTTCAAAATACAGGAGGGCGCCCGGTGATATCCCTTGAGCATTTGGATATTAACCCTTTCATGGCCAAAACGCCAAAATCCCAGAAAAATAAGGATTTATGAGATTTCATGCAAAATACTCAAATCAAATGCACCCAATTTACTTTCTCCAATGTTTATTCAAAAGGAGTTCACGAGGGTGCCCACTGATAACCTTTTAGCATTTTCAGATATTAACCCCTTCATGCCCAAAACGCCTAAATCCCAGAAAAATAAGGATTTATGAGATTACATGCAATAATATTGAAATATATTCAAATCAAATGCATCACATTTGCCTTCTCCAATGTTTATATTCATACAGTGCATTGTTTTCTAAATTAATTAATATTAACCCTTTCAAGCTGACCCAGCAAAACATACTTTTGTAGTGCAGTGAATTCTGCAAAGACAATGAAAACAACTTCTCTCTTTTGCTCACTGCGTGGCGTTTATTACCAACAACAAAAAGGAAAGGCAAGCAGATTGTTGAATAAAACGTTGATCATTAGCATATAGAAATGACACATTACAAATATTGCTGATGATCATCTAGTGTTAGGATCTTGAGCATCCCACCCTGAAACATGCACAGAACATTGTGCATGGCAAACCATGCACTTTACAACTGCACTTCTTGGAGTTGCAAGGGGTCTCACTCTTGCAGCCACACCTGATCATCTCCAAAATGTAATCTGGGACACGTTTGGCATCTTCTGGTAGATGGGTTGGGATCAGTGACCTGTTACACGTATCTTTTTTCCATCCAAATTCCTCTGGGTTCAGTGCTGGCAGCAGGTTTACATTGAGATTTCGCCACAACATTGCTCGAAAGTGGGCCCTCTTAACATTCTCAATGAAGGCTTCATTTGTTGGTGGTAGAGCAGCAAGGTTTGGAGCAGACATATGTCGTTTTCCATTCTTTTCCCCCCAGACAAGTAGCCTTGTGTGTGACATGTCTGGGCTCTCCTTTATGCCATAACAGGCTGAGATGAAGGCAGTGGCTTGGTAGAGGACTTGCTGGAATGGTGCATCCATGTTGCCAATGGCTGATAGTTCGTACCCAGCTTTCAGGACGTTGATGACAGAGCCTTTTCCCAACCCATAGTAAGACGCTACAGCAGGGACCATCAACTGGCGGCCCGCGGGCCACATCCGGCCCGCCAGACATTCTCATCCGGCCCGCACGACGGGGGTTACTGTGGCGTTGGCGGAGTGGTTAGTGCGTTCGCCCCCTACTCATTTTTTTTTTTACAACGTGTCGTGAGTAATGTGCAGTACCGGAGTCCAACAGAGAGGCATCAGCTGCGGGACAGTAGACTGCGTACTGCGTAGCCTTCCCTGCCCTGAAGAAGAAGTGATCCTTCGTTGTGAAGAGTCTGCTTTATGCGCTCCGCAGTATAAAGCAGTAGCCCAATAGAGTCCAACAGAGAGGCAGCAGCTGCGGGACAGTAGCCTAGAAGTGATCCTTCGTTAGCGTGAAGAATCTGCTAAGCTTTATGTGCTCCGCAGTACCTGAGCGTGCTCCACTAGCATCCCCCCTCCCGTCAACAACTTCAAAATTCTGGGCTATATATAAAAATCGCTGGCCCGCGAAAGTGTCTATTGGATACATTTAGGCCCTTGGACAAATGTAGTTGGTGATCCCTGCGCTACAGTGTCACATCCCGATATGGCATGGGCTGGTAAAAGGTTCTCGACCATTTCTGAATGCTTGGACAGTGTCACCTTGATGTCCACTATTGCTCTTTCCTTGCGGGGGGATTCCATGATGAGTGGTACATCCCGTCCTGCCTGATGGTAATGGTGAAGGAGTAGGACGAAGACATCTGTGTCATCAGAAACCACAGAGATTTGATGGGTTTCTCCAGCACACCCCAGGACTTGTTGGACAATGATGGTGTCAGCTTCTTCCTGCTGATTTTCTAGCTCATATCGGCTCCTTCTTTCTTCCATCCTGATCTCGATGGGGCATGAGTCCTCCCCTGTCACCAACAACTTGTGTTTGTTTGTGCCCCGTAGATGGAAAAGTCTGTCTTCGGTCAGTTCCTTAAATAGTAATAGGTTGAGCCGTTTCTTGTTTTCAATGGATGACAAGACAACCTTCTGGGTTGGTAGCTTAGTTGATAGGAGGAGATGATGTTTCCTATTGACCACTGTCTCCCTGACATCTCTGGTGACAGACTTGATACTGTAATCATAGTATCTGTCAAAGATGAGGTAGACGTCACTCTCTGACAGGTATGAAATCAGCCGTGTTTTAACATTATCAATAAAATCAGCGACAGTACCATCAGCTAGCCAGTGTATGGTTCAAAGAAGTGCTGATCCATCAATGACAGTAACATCTGCATCACTGGCATTCCTCCTGGAGACTTCAACCTGGAGTGACTTCTTCAGTGTGGACTTGGCTTTACAAATTCGCATTCCATCCTCTGTGAACATGGCAGTTGGGACTGGTGCCAGCTCATAGGCAAGGACATCCTTCACGTCAACATCGCGGGTCACTAGAGAACAGTGCAATGGTCCTCGAATAGATCACATTTAGGTCATACAGCTAAGTTGTGTGTTGTCTGGTTTTGCCATCGCTGCCGCGAATTTTGGTCGCTCCGTGATGATACTTATAGCATTGGAATCTGTGGAATCCCAGCTTTCATATGATATCTAGTTTGTGCAGATCCGATGAAGTATAACATATTTCTACCGTGAGTTATGTGCTAAGTGCGTTAGCACTCTTTTGCTTAGTGCTAATTCAGAGGCTCGGCGTTAGACTTGTGTTTTGTTTCGGTAAAAATGGTTCATATCGTCAGGTAGCTGAGTTTCTTCCCGTTAAGTGGGTATGACACATTCATAGTTTGTTAAATGTTAAGAAGCCCTCAGACCAGGGCTCTCGACTAACTTTTTTCACCATCCTCCCGGAACCGTCCCGAAATACAATCTAAGCCGTCCCGAAATTAATGTGGACCGTCCCGAATTTAAAATATTAGTTTTTCTACATTATCATTAGTTAAAATCATTCAAAGTGACCTTTAACATAAATAAAACATCATACAAATCTACATGATAATTCATCAACCTTTTTATTTGAGGAAATCAGTCAAACACAGAAACAAAGGCCAAATATATTTTTTTAAAAACAGACAAACGAGAAAGTTACTCTAATATTGAATCCAATCAAGTCCCATCCAATTAACAAAAAAATCCAACACACTGCCCTGACAGAACCCAGAGTAACCACTAACCAGGATGACAGTCTGTAACACAGTCAGGAGACCTTTACAAACTGCCCCGCCCCCTCGCACACAGACGGGAGAGAGAGATCTCTCGTCTGGATTGGAAAGATCGAAAATACATCATAGACGCATTTTGTAGTCTTATTGCATATTAGAAACGGAGTTGGCGAAACTAAAACTGCGATATAATGTTTATGTAGCAATAATACATAAGACGTATCTTTTTTAAATGTCTCCAGTACCATAACGTCGGAGCTTAACGGTACCACGGTCTTTAATAATTCCGGCCCGGGGCCCGTTTAATACCGGGGCTCGGTACCCATCCCTACATGGGGAGAGGCGTAGCATATTGCTAAGGACTGAATGCGATGGAGAGTTCTCATTATTCGTGGGCCAGGAATTTGCGGGCAGCTGTGCCGCTGGCTGTCGGTATACGGTGTGTGTGTGTGTGTGTGTGTGTGGGTGTGTGTGTGGGTGGGTGGGTGTGTGTGTGTCAGAGTTCCCGTTAGCCGGTAATTACCGGACTATGATCGGTAAAATATGCTGAAGACCGGCAAATCTAAATCTCTCCGGTCAAAATAATTTCCCTTTAGCGCAATACCGCATCAGTTGCGCCACTTATGTGACAGATAAAGTAACCTGTTTTAATAATTATAACTTTGGCACGACATATCTTAGGCGCCAATAGTCTGTGTAAAATGTATACTTATGAAACTAGACCAAATGTCCTCATGATGGTATTATTTTCCTTTGTTTGCTGTAGTCAATTGTGTGTGCGTTGACTTAGGAATGTAGAGGATCCAGTCGCCCCCCCGGGTTTTTAATGGGCCGGATAGGAGCATGGGGGTGTTGCAGGAGAAAGGTAATAAAACTGACAACATTGAGTCTAGGCAGGGAGGAGGATTGGGATACGGAGTGGTACGGCCAGGTGCCGAGGATAAACGAAGATAAGGATTGGTACCTCACCCCCGTTCAATATAAGTACTTCGTTATATTGTACTGTTGTTTCTACCATTAAATCAGCTTATTGTTTAATCTCATATCTCTGTCCGAGTCCTTCCTTTTTATAGCAGACCACTCATCAAACGAACGCGCGGAGCGGGCTCGAACCTTCAACCACTGAAGGGTGCTTCAATCCAACAATTTGGTGACCCCGACGTGATGAGTAGGGTCTCATAGAAGGAACACCGGCAGCCAGCGGACGAACGGTCCAGGGAAGACACCTCGAATACCTCTGACAACTAAACCAGGGCGCCCCACAACAGAAAGGTGAGCAGATACCTGTTATTATCAAAATCTGTGATTGGCTATACTACAAAATTTTAGAGTTGTCAGCGGCATTTTCAGTGTTTTAGTCTTACGGTAGAAAAAACAGTACTACAGAATAACACTTTCCAGTCTCAAAGAGGAGCTGCAGTTGTGTTATATGTGGGGTATTTCAAGAGGAAAACGCAACTTTCAAAATCAATTTGAAATGACCGGATCTCGCAAACTCTTGCTGTGGGGTTAATCTAGAAGACTAAACGTGACGATAAAGAGATTCTGTAGACTGGGTTTCGACTCCTTGCCAAAAGCCACATCGCCGAAAGGGGTGTAGAAGCGCTTCTGGAAGTCTCTCCATCTGTTGAAATAAACATCGCACTATAAAAGTCAACTAGACTGTACGGGGAATATAAAAACTGTGTAACGAGATTGCAGTGGTTATAAATTGGTAAAGGAACCCAGCTCAATCGTCCGAGATTTCAGTGGTTTTAAATTTGTAAAGGAAGTCCAGCTGAAATACTCTGAGAAATAAGGTGACACACACAGTAATTCTTAGACGAATTCTGGGGTTGGGGCTCATCGACTAAGTACACAGGCAACCTTAGACGGATCTGGGGTTACGTTAGATTATTTATTTTGAGTGTGATTAAGTGTGGCTTGATATTGAGTAAGAAAAAGGTTGATAGGCGCTGTGAGAATGGGTCTGCAGAGAGAATTTCGCCTTGATGCCAACTGGCTGTTATCAGCCTGCAGCCAGGGAGGAGAAATCAGCAGAGCTGCCTGCACTGAGTGTGTGTGTGTGTGTGAGGAAGTCCGTGGATTGGTCAATTTGGACCAATCAGCGCGGGCTTAACGTAACGGCTAAGCGGTCATCAACTCGGTAAATCGAGCCAGGGTTTCTCTCTCCAGCTGAGAGCGCGTTCACGTGAAAGGGACAAGTGTACTAACAGCGCAGCGTCATACTTCATTAATGAAAAGTAAATTAATATTAGACAAATATGAACTTTAAACATCCATGACTTAAACATATAATAGGATACAAGCCACATAGTTGCACCTGCAAGGTGAATATAGAGCAACTGGTTAAAAAATAAATAAACTACCGAGTGTTTGAAAGCGTACAACAGTTTTATGTTATCACTGTTGCCCATCTAAGACACGAGTGGATCTGACTTTAATTACATTTGAGTTGAGTGTTTCGTCAACCTAATGTGTTGCTTAAAATAATACTTCTGCATACAGTATGTGACAATGTAAGTGTTGCACGGTCAGATACGGCTCGAGAAGCTGACTTAGACAAGGAAATATATGATATATTATGATATTATATGATCGATGATGTGATATGAATGATAAGTGCGACACGTCGGCGTCTTCTCTTCATACGGCAGTTTAAACTGTATTTCCTTTATCCTGTAATATGACTTGATAGATTTAAACTCCGCACGCTGAGCTCTGATCAGGCGCAGCTTTCACTGAGTTGATCTCTTTTCTATAGACGCCGGAGGCAGGCAGCGTCAGGTAAAACAAGTTATTTAGCCTTCCCAAACCTGAGCCTTACGCGCCGCCTATAATACACCTCGCACCGAAAACTATCAGACTGTATACCTGTGGGAATAAAACTACAATAATTAGTAAATTATAGTACGCAGAGTATCTGGTATTTTTTATAAAAACTAAAACCTTTAGGAGAAGCAGATACGAACGAAGTCAAAATGGAAGGAGAATTTGAACGTGAAGAGAGAGAATTAGGAGTCCCTGTTCCGGGAGTTTAAGGGAACAGTGGGGACAAGCAGAGAGATTGATACTTAGCGGACTTAAGCCCGGAGATCATAAAAAGGCGAGCAGCGATCTCCGTTTCTTACACGATCAGATGATCGCAGAGAATAGAGTAGAGGGTGACGAGGCAATAAGTCTCCTAGCCACAGCACTCAATACATACGAGCGACAGTTGGTTCAGAAATTAGAAACTCTCAACAAGCAGAAGGCAGGTTTTATCAGGGCTTCTAAACTTAACAAAGAAAGGGAGCTAGTTGACAAGCTAAGGAGAATAGGCCATAACGCAGCCTTAGTTATGAATGGAGTGGCAGTAACCTGCCTCTGAGCAAAACTCCCGCCAAAAATCTGCCCGCCATAGCAGCCCCACCCAGTCCTGCACCAGCCCCTCCCACAGAAGTGATAGAGCCAGTCAGGAAGGAGAAGCCATATGGTGGGCCCCTCCCAGACATCCCAGAGGGCGGTCCCCTCCTCTATCCAGATTTATACAACCCCTTTAAGACCCGACCCCCTCCCTATACGCTTCCCTCCACCTCTAACCCCCCCTCACCCAGTTCCCCTCATGACATTAAAAGAACACCTGTATCAACACATACACCTACAGATGAAGAAATACTTGACTTTGTTGCAAAACGCGTCAAATTTTTTAGGACTAAAAAAAAAAGGATGAAACCTCTGCCTCTGACAGAGAAGACACGGCAAGTCAAGACGGCACAGGGGACTCCACCTTCCTCTGAAACAGGTTGATATAGCCGGTGTCGGACTTTGTTTATGAACACATTAACTGAGGGACAGGTTTCTCCCCATTTGAGCTGACCCACGGCCATCAGTTTCCGGGTCCTGGAGCATTAGCAGTAGGGAAAGAAGTAGAAGAGATGGATAGCAAACCATACTACCAGCAACTTAAGGGCTTGGTATGAGATTTCTCCACCCAGGTGGCTGACGCCAAAGGGGGACCGGAGAAGCACGAGGCTAACACCGCAGAATTCATCTGGCTGAAGGTCATCCGTCCGAAGTGGCTCAACCCAAGGTTCACCGGCCCGCACAGAGTGACTCAGAGGACATCACATGCAGTTCGCCTCGAAGGAAAGGGGGAAACGTGGTATCATTGGAGCCAGTGCGCCGTTGGAAAACCTCCAGCAAGGACGTTAGACGACATCAGAACTGACATCGCTGCAGCAGGACGAGAGAGAACGACACATCTGACGACGACAGCCCAGCAGAAGCAACGACCCATACAACAGATGACAAGGACAAAGACACAGAGGTAACAACAGGCGATCTTGGAAAGGAGATTACGGCCGGCGAGGAGGCGGACACGAGTCTACGGGACCCCGACCCCTGAAACACACGACTCCATATAGGACCCGACTTTTTTACTCCCACCTTTAGGGGCACTTTCCAATAAGTAGCAGCATTTTTATGCCCACCTATAGGGCCTCTTTCTAATAAGAGTAGTAGGTTATATATAACGAGAGGTTAGCCCTATAATTAAAGGGCAGTGAAAGTCTCCCCACTCACCAGACCTTCTATTTAACAGGTTTTACTGAACCTTATATTTAACAGGTTCTGGGAGCACAGTATTTACCATTACAGGGTACTATTTTACACCCTAGTTTTAAAGAATCTCCTTAGGAGATTTTAGCATTGTGTTCAGAGGAACCTAATTACAATAACACGGACCACTGATTAAAGGTACTCAACAATGACAGACTGTGGATTACACTTCCTTATTGTTTGTTGGTGTACTCTGCTAGTGGGAATCGTGGTTTTACTTGGGACACTGTTTGTATCTTGAACACCATTCTTAGTTATATGGCCCATTAGCGAATGCCTTATTATTTGATTGGGTGTTAATTCCTTGTGTCCTAGTAAATCTCCTATTATTAATAACAGAAATAATGTGTGTTCACCCTTGCCTTTATTTTTGTTTTAATGATTCCATTGACCACCCAGACTCCATTCCCCCGCCAGAGGAGTCCGTAACTAGGGTCAAACGGGCCAAACATGAGGTAGTTGTTACCAAAATGTCTCCTAAACAAACCTTCACTTTCCAAGCAGGTAGTGATGGAATAATGTAGACAGGATCAACTATGTACATTACAATGTGCTCCGTTTAGCTAATCTCACTAGGGACGCTGTAGAAGGACTCGCTGAACAGCTGGGGCCGACTTCCCTTATGGCTGAAACAGAATAGAATGGCCCTTGACATGCTGTTAGCTGAGAAAGGAGGTGTGTGTTCAATGTTTGGTGATATGTGTTGTACTTTCATTCCAAACAATACGGCTCCGGACGGTTCCGTCACAAAGGCTTTAGAAGGCTTTCGCACACTATCCATAACTATGCATGAACAATCAGGGATACACAACCCCTTGGAGGAATGGTTTACAAACATGTTTGGTCAATGGAAAGGTTTAATAATGTCTCTTTTGATTTCAATAGCTACTTGTATTGCCATTTTAGTAACATGTGGTTGTTGTTGTGTGCCTTGTATCCGCTCATTGTGGGACAGACGCAGTAGAAAAGAATGACAGTGGTTATGTTTTGAATGCTTTGTGTGAATTGATCTCTGGAGGTGAGATCAAAAGGGGGATTAAAGTAACCTGTATAACCTGTTTTAATAATTATAACTTTGACATATCTTCAATAGTCTGTAAAATGTACTTATGAAACTAGACCAATGTCATGTTATTATTTTCCTTTGTTTGCTGTGGTCAATTGTGTGTGCGTTGACTTAGGAATGTAGAGGATCCAGTCGCCCCCCCGGGTTTTTAATGGGCCGGATAGGAGCATGGGGGGGTTGCAGGAGAAAGGTAATAAAACTGACACATTGAGTCTATGCAGGGAGGAGAAAGATTGGGATACGGAGTGGTACGGCCAGGTGCTGAGGATAAACGAAGATAAGGATTGGTACCTCACCCCCGTTCAACCCAGAATTGTTTATTTTATGGCTGCCATAAAAGATGGCATGGGACTGATCAGCGGCGCAGGAGATCCAAACTTCCCACGCCTATGGCTGACTCACTCTGATTCGCCCAGGAGTGAGTCCACCAATGGATGAACACCTAGGGAGGAGCAACCGACACAACTCCTCCCACACAACTCCTCTCCGTTTGTGGGAATAAATATTGTGAATTCTGTACACTCGCGCGCCTCTGTTCGGTCTGACTGTCTGATACGTACATCGCACGGTGGAAGAACTGAGGCCCGAAGTACTTCGTTATATAAGTACTTCGTTATATTGTACTGTTGTTTCTACCATTAAATCAGCTTATTGTTAAATCTCATATCTCTGTCCGAGTCCTTCCTTTTTATAGCAGACCACTCATCAAACGAACGGCGCGGAGCGGGCTCGAACCTTCAACCACTGAAGGGTGCTTCAATCCAACACAGACAAGAATAGTATGTGACAGACAAAAGAGTATGTGACAGACAAGAATAGTATGTGACAGACAAAAGAGTATGTGACAGACAAGAATAGTATGTGACAGACAAAAGAGTATGTGACAGACAAGAATAGTATGTGACAGACAAAAGAGTATGTGACAGACAAGAATAGTATGTGACAGACAAAAGAGTATGTGACAGACAAGAATAGTATGTGACAGACAGAAGAGTATGTGACAGACAAGAATAGTATGTGACAGACAAAAGAGTATGTGACAGACAAGAATAGTATGTGACAGACAGAAGAGTATGTGACAGACAAGAATAGTATGTGACAGACAAGAGTATGTGACAGTATGTGACAGACAAAAGAGTATGTGACGGACAAGAATAGTATGTGACAGACAAGAGTATGTGACAGACAAAAGAGTATGTGACAGACAAGAATAGTATGTGACAGACAAGAGTATGTGACAGTATGTGACAGACAAAAGAGTATGTGACAGACAGGAATAGTCAATTCTAATGTCTAACACTTAATGCGGAGAAAGAGATGTCCTGTATGGGTTGATTGTGCGTTGATCTGTTGGTAATGCCTCGGGGTTCCGGTGGGCATGTAAACAAATGCATAATGCTGCGCTATACTTTGCGGCCTCACCTGGTTGCATAGCGACGCTTATTGTTTAGGTCTCTTTTGATAAGCAGGTAGTCATATCATTAGCTATAACTAGCTAGATCTGATCGATATGGACATAAACGCGAGTAAAGTCTAATCTGACGGGAGAGAGAGAGATCAGCTGCTGCTGACGAGTCGACACGCAGCTCTGCATGATCACCTGCAGCGGTGAGCGGAACAAAACACACACTTCAGGTTAGAATATCACACGTAGCTATTTTAATCACCTCTCAAACTACCTAAACTAGTTATAGATATGTTTAGTTTTACTGTCGGGTCACTCCTTACTGGATCCGCGAGCTGCATGATACTGACGGGCTGTCAGGAGAAGGAGAGAGCGCTCCGTTTATTATTCCCGTGTTATTGTAAGTTACTGTACACTTTTGAATAATGTAGTTAATCTACTATAATTAGTTTGTTTAATATCGAATCATATCAATTTGTTTTAAAGCTCAATAAATAACAAAGAAGACCTCTGACCGGCACTTTTCTAATTTTGTCCGGAAGATTTCAACTTTAACGGACATATTCTAACGGGAACTCTGGTGTGTGTGTGTGTATTTCGCGGGTTGCTAAATGCTTTGTGCGTGTGTCTTTATGTTGACAAGGAGGTTTAATAACTGTGTGCTACACAAAACGTGCAGTCAGTTTCATTTTCATCGCCATTCGTAGTAGAGTTAGCAGGGTATTTTTATTTTAACTCTCGTCCCAAATTCGTCCCAACATTTTTTTTTTTATCCTCCCCGACCCTATTTTTTTCGGCCCCTGGACGACGGGACGCCCTTAAGCTCGAGCTCTGCCTCAGACGCTGTTTCTTGCAAGATGTTGGTGGCTCCCGGGCTTAACAGGTTAAAAACATACCTGCCATAGTGATAACTCCTACTTTCAACTACAAACCTTTGATGAAATTACTCATGTTTTTGAATCCTTGATGAAGGAAGGAGTAATTGTGACTTTTCCAAACAGCCATAGTTCGACACACTGCTAAAGGGGTTAACATTTTTCTTTAAGTAGACCAGAATTGAAAATAAATGAATGTAATGAATTATGAAATACATGGCAGAGCTTCGCAGATCCTAATGATGTTTTGACTCAAGAAAATAATTATGTGCACAAGTTTCTGAAATAGATCTATTAGACATTTTAATATAGATTAGGTGTTAATAAACTGCAGTAGTAGTACTATAAGGAAGTGACATTTTTGGCGAACAAATTTCAGGAAATGTGGGAAACGGCTGTCCCAATGAAAAGTTAGAGATATTTTGAAAATTATAGTTGTAATCGTGAATTAATAAATGATGGCGCTCCATATATGACAGATTTTTGTAGACAAAGGATACTGGCCTATGCTGAAATATCAAAGTCTCTGCAGAGCACGACACAAGGCCAAAAAGACTGAGACGAAGTCCACATAGCAATGAAAAGTAATTGAATATTTCCTTATAATATTGCCCAATGGCAACATATTTAGAGGGAACAAAATGGGTCCGAGGACAGAACCTTGCGGCACTCCATGATTGAGTGTGGTTTTCATTGAGGATTCATCATGAGCAGATACAAACTGAAGCCGTTCTGACCGATATGACCTAAACTAGTTTAGTGCAGTACCTTTTATGCCAATTGACTGTTCTAATCTCTGTAGTAAGATGTTGTGGTCAATGGTATCGAAAGCACTGCTCAGGTCTAACAGTACCAAGATAGAAAGAAGTCAATTTTCAGATGCAATGAGAAGGTCATTTGTGACCTTCACTAGTGCTGTCTCTGTGCTGAGATGAATTATATAGCCTGATTGGAAATTCTTAAATAATTGATTGTTATTTAAGTACTCACACAGCTGTTGAGGGAGTGCTTTCTCAATGATTTTAGAGAGGAAGGAAAGGTTAGATATTGGTCTGTAGTTTGCCATAACCTCAGGATCAAGCTTTGATTTCTTAACGAGAAGTTGAATGTGTTTGCAGTGCATTCCCATGTTGTCCTTAACAGAGAGCTAAAATTAAAGATGAAAAACCTCCAAAGGGAGTACCTTGAAATTATTTTGGCCTCTGCTTTTAATGAAATTACTCTCAGGAAACTGAACATGTGACCACTGTGAGTAATTTTTTTATTACTGGTTCCAAACAAACACATTTGACAAAAAATATTTAAAGAAATGCTTGCATTGTAAACATCCCGATTCCCTTATTAAAATTATTCTCAATATCTCTTTTTCCATGGTTGAGAACAGATTCGAAGCAACAAACAGCAGATAAAGTCAAAACTAGGAAAGCTATTTGCAGTCTGGATGGATGGTAAACTGGAGGCTAAAAAGATGTCACTATGCAGAAACATAATTTAGTGGGAATGCTGACACAGCATTCACACCAACTATCTGTTATGCTACGCACTAAATTCTTTATTATTCCGCCGGGTTATTTTGCGCCACTTCTCCTCCCGCATTGAACATCACAGAAACTCCGTTCAAACATCAAAACGTTCAGCTCGGTCGGGAATCGATGGCTATTACTTTTATCATTCATAACTTTCATAATTCCAGAGATACATCCCATAATTCATCACATTTTTAACATGGAAGTCAATGGAGAAATCTTCAGACTTCAAGATTCTTCATGCAACTTCAACTGCTAACTGCTCCTTCTTCAACTGCTAACTGCTCCTTCATACTTTCACTCAGAAACCTCATTCCAACTTTAAAATGTTACACATCTTTCTGAAATTATTCGTGTAATACAACTTTTAAATCCGATTCTTACTTTTAGAGATATTAAACATTGTTCAGACCTTGGTAAAGAGGCCTTCTTCAGATTTTAGAGTGCGTGATGTCACAGAGTGGAGGACAGATTTAATTTTCCCTTCATATTTTCTTTTAAACCTGCCATAATTCCCAAACCCTACACTCCTGAGACATAATTTTTCATGACAAACGTAGGAAAACATCTCGTAGCTTGAAAGATAAAAAAAAATTAAGCAAAATAATTAAACAAAATGCCTCTTGAGGGCATGAAGTGACAAAGACTTTCAACATGTCTCCATTAAACTCCATTGTAAGTTCAGTTTCACCTTTCCCCACCACAGCAGCCGCACACCTTTAGTTAATCTGCCAAAAAGGCCACATTATTAACCCGAAAGTACACAAAAAGTACACTTCAGATGCTCAAGTTCCTTGACATGCTTCCCGCTTTGAAATTTCACCGATATCTGTTACGGTTCTTCAACAAAACGTTCACATGTAAGAGGTTTATCTCTCATTCAGAACAATGAAAATGCTCTCCTCTCACTGATTACTGCACATCACCATGGAAACCTTTGATCTCTGGACACGTCGTTAGCTCAAACACCTGTGTCATGGAACACGATGTCATAACTCCAATTGACATAATTAGAGCAGCAGACTAATGACGTGGTCACTGGAGTTTAACAGACTGTCTCAGCCTATTCTTTTCCGTCTGATGGAGACTTCATACTGACTTCAACATGTTCCACATATTTTAGACATTATTGGTGACGTATGCTTTTAGTTCTAAAGTTTTCAGTTCAAATATTCTGCTGCTTTTTCATGCATTTAGACTTTTATTTTCTTGTTCTTATTTCACATTCAAGTCCCCTCTATTCATGAACCCTTTAAAGTACTCAGCCACACCACTTATATACTGTACCAGGTGCGACTGTTGCTATGTGAGTTAATCTTTCAAATACAAGGTTGCTTGTTTGATTCAAGCTCTTGTAGTCAATATGTCAAGGTATTTATCCCTAACATTTTATCAGCTAACTAATGACACACACTCAGAGGATCTTTATAAAAGTTTTAAGTATTGCACATCTTTAAACATGACTCTTATAAATCACTTTTAAAACCAGCGATGCACTACAGCAGGGGTGCCCACACTTTTTCAGCTTGGGAGCTACTTTTAAAATGACCAAGCCCAAATGATCTACCTACAGGGCCGCCCCTGCCCAATCTGTGTCGTGAGCGGGGGGGGGGGTGCTAGTGGACTACACGGCGGATAAACTGTGGCGCGTTTACACAAATTGCGCCGCATAAGCGGATAATAGTGCGTCGCATTTGCGCTTCAGATGAGGAGGTGAGGCCCCCTCATAACTGCATGAACCCGTATGGCACAATACAACTCAGACTGGCTTACCTGTACTTCAATCAAGTGGCAAATGCCATAGTAAGGATGGATGATAGGCTAACTTTAAAAAAAAAATAAAAAAAATGAAATGTTTTTTTTCTTTCTTCTTTTTTTTAAAATGCCATGCGATCTACCCACACGACCCTTGCGATCGACCGGTCGATCGCGATCGACGTATTGGGCACCCCTGCACTACAGTGTCAGCTTTTCTAAAATAGAAACTTCAATGTTCACATCTTTCTAAATCAGGGGGGTCTCCAACCTTTCTTCATCTGAGAGCTACTTTGAAAAAATGAAAGTGGCCAAGAGCTACTTGCATCACATTGCTTACATTTATTCACATAGCACTCATCAGTTGAATTAAGCTACTTTTGTACACGTGTGAAATTGCAATACCCAAAGCTTATCAAAAATCTTTACTTCACATCAAGGTCCAAGAAAACAATAATTTTTCACATATTATTATGGCCCACGTAGTAAATACATCGCCTTAATCACCACCTTACAAGCATCTTATGGCACATGTGGAAAATAAGTGCATACACTCTTTTTCACAGTTAGTGAGATGACTGGCACTGCATGGAGCCCACCAGAGAGTTGTATGCTGGAGTGTACCCATTTAGGTTCACTCTAATAGAGTCATTTAAATGTTCATCAGTCAGTCTTGTTCTGTTTTTAGATTTCATGACATTCATGTCAGAAAAATCTGCTTCACAAAGGTCTGTAGAGCCAAATAAAGCAGACATCTTCAGTGCTGCTTGGTGAATGTTCTTATAGTTTTCTGGGTCTACAAGGCTCCAGAAATGTTGTGAGTTTTGCTGAGACTTAAGCTGAACATGATTTTGGAGATTTATAACCTCCATCTCCATCTCCACAGGATTGACACTGAACAGTTCAGCCATCTTTTTCTTCTTCTTTTTCGTCTTGACATTAAATTATACACCAAAAAATAAATCAATTGTATAGCTCTAGCCTCCCTATATCTGTGTGTGAAATTGTTCCATCCTCAAAAACAAAAAACGAATGCTTCTGTGTGCAATCTCGACCAGATAGAATTCACTGCTGATTCAGAAACCTGTGTAAGTTCTATTTTTGTTTCTAGACCTCTCTGTTTCATTCATTCTACTCTGTATAATTGTTCTGTAGTTATTCTGGCTAAAATTGTGTTTTGAAATCTCAGAACAGCTAAAATACCTGTTTTTCAGGCAGAAATCTGGGTAATTTTTTACTCCACTTCGAGCAATAAAATTACTAACAAAGCACTTATATACTAATAAAGGACTGGCTTATCTAAAGCCAGTTGAGTAGCACTTGAAATGTTTTGGCTCTATGAAACCTGATGTACTTATATGATTCTGTTTTCTTCAAGTTTGTATCTTCTTGGTCGAATGCACTTATTGTAAGTCGCTTTGGATAAAAGCGTCAGCTAAATGCAATGTAATGTCTAGCTGCAGCTTCTAGCAACGGTCTTCTGTTAAAAAAAGGACACTGAAGGTCCTGAATGTGGCATCACAAACATGACTTGAGTCTGAGGTCTGAACACAGCAGACAACAGGAGTATTTACAACAGCATATAAAAACTAAAATACTGCATGTGGGTGCACCCTTACATTCTCTGTCTTACTGTTGCATAAATCCCATGAATGTATGAGATTTAGTTAGCTTCATCATATCTCAATCAGTGATTAAGTGAATAATAAAGTTTCTATCAGCCTGTCACTCATTATTTTCAGGGGGGGGGGCGGGGTTTGGAGGAACAGAGGAGACGGTGATTGCGGAAGCTTTCCTCCTGCCTTCACAAACTTTACACACGTATTTATCAACTGAAAATAGCAAGAGGACATTCATACTCTGCAATCCAAGACTTGATTAAATCCACCAAAAACCTGACATGACGATAACGAGTGTTTTAAAAAAAAACACAAATCTCTGCTGTTAGAGCCAGTATTTTGATTTTATAAGAAAGGCCACCTAATTGTGACGTCTGTAGTCAACGCACTATAAAGGACTACAATTCCCACGCCGCCTGCGCTAAAGCCACAGTGATGGGCAACCTGTTGAGAGACGCCGTCGAGGAACAGTTTTTAACCGTACTACACGTACATACAAATCGTACAAGTACCCTTTAAGTTATGAAGTTATATAAGCATTATCAAGAAAGACAGAGTACCTAAGTTGTTTGTTATTTTATTTGAGTTTTGCCTATTTCTTTTGAATATTGTAAAGGCCTATTTTCTTTGTTGCATGTGCAAATGTTTGTTATTTGATTTTGAGCAAACACATAGCAACATCATCTAAACCATCGGAGGCCAAGCAACACTTCGAACTGTGAGTAATTTAAAGGAAAGAAACGAGTTAGAACTGTCTGTTTAAGGCGTCTAGTGGC
Organism: Dissostichus eleginoides; assembly: GCA_031216635.1. Classification (NCBI taxonomy): domain Eukaryota; kingdom Metazoa; phylum Chordata; class Actinopteri; order Perciformes; family Nototheniidae; genus Dissostichus; species Dissostichus eleginoides. The sequence continues at coordinate 23,208,975 of CM062283.1, read as the reverse complement.
TTGATGGAAAGACAAGGAAGGAAGCCACGACACCTGCTGTTTCTGAGCCGCAGCGACACGGACTGATTCAGAGCGGGTCCTTCTGCTGTTGGTTCTGGACTGGTGTTGGTGGATACAGCAGACTGACCCGTGTGTGATGTCGCTGTGCCGCTGTCACGTCTGTTCCTTGATCTCTGCGTCACCGACCAATTTTATATTCGTGTGACAGAAAAAATTCAAAAATAAAAAAATGTTATTGTCCGGCCGCGGCCCGAAAAATCACGAAGCAACGTTACTACGCTATAATCGATAATCGAGCGGCGAGCTACTGAAAAGCTGCCCGCGAGCTACCGGTAGCTCGCGATCGACGTGTTGGAGACCCCTGTTCTAAATGATTCTACTTTTCAATGACCTACAAATAATCCTAATAATAATCCCATTTTCAATCTTCCAACTGTTCATATTTTTTGGTCAATTAACAAACCTGTTACAAATGTGTTGTTCAACAAATTTGAGCCTTTGCCACATTTATTTGATCACCATGGAAACCTCTGATCTCTGGACACGTCGTTAGCTCAAATATAAACACCTGTGTCATGGAACACGATGATGTCATAACTCCAGCTGACATGCTCAGAGCAGCAGACTTCAGATAATGGTTAATGGTCCTGCCCTCAACAGCTCTACGTCAATTATAGGGTGTCATCATATGCCGTTTCCATGGAAACGCATCCCTCGCCATAAAACACGATGTCGCTGTAACTCCAATGGACACGGTCCGATCGTCCCCCAAACTTCGCTTGTATATCACCGGTCCATGCCTCAACAGCTTTACGCCAAATCTGAGATCTCACCATAGGCTGTTGCTATGGAAACGCATCCCTCGCCATAAAACACGATGTCGCTGTAGCTCCAATGGACACGGTCCGGTCGTCCCACAATCTTCACCTGTATATCACCTCTCCATGCCTCAACAGCTCTACGTTAAATCTGACATCTCACCATATCCCGTTTCCATGGAAACGCATCCCTCGCCATAAAACACGATGTTGTCGTAACGCCTATGAAAAGGGTCAAAACAGCACCACACTTCAGATAATGGTTAACGTTCCAGCCCTCAACAGCTCTACGTCAATTATGGGGTTTCATCATATGCCGTTTCCATGGAAACGCATCCCTCGCCATAAAAGAGGATGTCGCTACAACTCCTATGAAAATGTTCAAAAAGTGCTCAAACTTCACATGTGTGCTAACAACAGTCCAGCCGTGAAGACATCTACGGGACAGTTTTGAGATTTCTTCAAATGCCGTTGCCATGGCAACACAATGCTTGCCATGAAACACGGTTTTCTCATAACTTCAGTGAAAATGCTCCAAATGGCCCAAAACTTCACAGGTTTGATAACGATGCAGCCATCAACGCATCTAAGCGTATTATGGGGTGTAATCAAATACAGTTGCCATGGCGACAGATCATTCACCATCAAGTTAGTTCAAAAGTTTGCAGTTCAAATATTCTGCTGCTTTTCCAAGCCTTTTTACTTTCTTTTCTTCTCATCACACATTCAAGCCCCCAGTGTTCATGGTTCATTTCAATCTAAATTCTTCACTTTCTTCTTACACATTACATTTCAGCATAGCAGTTTAGCGTCAGCTTTTCAGCATAAAGCATTCCCACTAGCAATTTCTTCAGGAATTGCATTCTCTGGTTTGTCTCTAATGTGTGTTAGTGTTTTGGCTGAAGGGTTATGTGTGTGTTCTTAATGATGTTGAGGAAAACCAGACTATATATCAGACAAATCTTCGAGAGAAGGCGAACAGCCCAAAAATGACAACAAACCTTTAATATTAATTTGAGGATCCAACAAAACTTGGGATGTAAATGTATAGCACTCTCAACAGTGGGCTTAAAAGAAAAATACTCTTTGAATGGAAGATTTAAATGTTTTAGGGTTCACAGATATAAACCTGAGTGCGTTTTATTCAATCAAAAAATAAAATTCCCTAAGTTTGATTCTGATCTAAAAATTCAAGTCAAGTCAAAATATCCACTTGCTCATATAGGCTTGGTTATACTCGGCAACTCAAATTCAAGAAATGAATGTATGAAATGTCTCCATCTAGTGGTGAATCAATCACAAAGCAGGACAACTCAGCATGTTGTTTTTCGTGCTGTGATGTTCAGTTTGTTCAGTGCAGTTTTAGGCCTAAATATGGCAAATGCATAGTTCATATTAAATTATTGTGAAATCTCACAGATATGCTAAACACAAGATAAGTAAACATGGAGTATAGCAGCAGTAAATGCAGGTTTACGTATGGTTGCACTTTCTATTTCCCTTACTATCGACAGTCTACTATTAACAATTGATGGTTTGGATTAGGCCATATGCATCTTGCCACAAAGAGTAGCTAATGTCTAAGTTCTCTACATTCCTTTGTATACACCTATGCTTGAGCGGATGCTTTTGGCAAATGCAGGCAAATATACAATTCTATTAAATGTGTCCATCCTACTTCACATAATCATACTGGTCCGCCATTTACTTCACGGCCCATTCTGGCACTTTTCTTTTATACTTTGCGTCTTTGAGTTCATGAAAAGCGTTATATAAATATAATTGATTATTATTATTATTATTATTACTTCTTTTATCCGCCCAATTGAAAGATGCCATCCGGGATTGATTAGCTACTTACTGGCAATGGCACATGTTATGCAGAGAAACACAGAGAGAGACAGCCGTTCTCTGGTATTATGTTTGAAACGCAATCACGGGTGGATGTGATTCCGACTTCAGGTTCACCTACAGTGGAGAACTGTCTAGGAATTTCCTCGTTACAACTTCCCCCTGTACAAACCACAGCTGTTAATCAACCCCGCTCCCTGATACTGTTCTCTTTATGTATAGACTATAGACGTGCACCTTCTTGTGTTTGTCATGTTCCCATAGCTCTACTTTTCTTTTGACCCGATGACATGTATGTGATAGAGTGTATTAATGTGTGTGTGTGTGTGTGTGTGTGTGTGTGTTTGTGTAGGATATCCTGTAGAACTGTTCACAGACAGCTTTCCACTTCCTTCCTCCCATGAGCCCTAACACATCACTCTGTGCTGCAGTCAGACCGACACACTGTAATAAACTCCAAATGTCTTTATGTTCTTGAAAACTTTATTTTGAAAATGATTTATTTCATTATTAGAAACATGCTGCACTAAGCTTCTGAACATTTGGATTTGACTTTTGGGATCGTGTGGGTTTGGGAACCCGATGGTCTCCTAACTCGCTTTCTGAGCCTTGAACTTCATCTTACTGTCTTGGAAAATGTCTGCCTTTTGGACACACATTTATAAAAGTACAAGACTAAAATCTGGTGCTGTAGACAAATGTTCTCCTCTAATTGACATATAACCAAAAACAGTTGTGTTGACACACACACACACACACACACACACACACACACACACACACACTGTTTCTCTGTTTTGCCCTCCTCTGAGAATAATAATTTGCCATTCAGTTGGGTTTCTTATTTTTCCAGATTCCAGGAGGATCTGCAACAGAAATCCAGAAAGGCTGCCCCCACCTGTCTTTGATCTCGTAGGAGAAAATTCATTGGCTGCGCCTCATACATTCAGGCCTTCTCCATAATCTCTTAAAGTTGCTTTCAATCCCGGCATACCTACAGTGAGACAGAGTTCTCCAAAATGCAGCACCCTGTGCAAAGAGAAGCTATGCCTCTTAGCCTCCTCACAAGCCCTGCAGCTTGTTAACCCCTACTCACTAGTCTCTGCTGTGCATCCTCAAACTGCTGTGAATCATCTAGAACCTTCTTCCAAGCAGCCCAATGCTCCCTTGACCTTTCGTCAGCCGTCTCCAGTTCCTGCAGAGCAGTTTTCCTCACAGGCTGCTCCTCCTTCTGTTAATGCCCGGCTGCACCACTCACCCTTATTCATTTCCATCAATCACTCAGGTCCAACAGTGTCCCTCCTGTTGCAACCTCCACTTTTCCATACCTTATCCGGGATGATCCCAGACAGTTTGCTCCACGGTGACAGCCAAGAGTTTAAGTACCACGCATAATTGGACCGCTTGAAGTTGGACACAGCTTGTCGCCTTGCTCTGGGCTCTGCACATATCCCCATTTCTTACACCAGAGCTATGTCAGATCTACAGCAGAGATATGGGCAGCCACACCAACATCTTTTTTACTCTGTTTATCCGGGTGATTCCAGAAGCTTCAGCGACCTTACAATCAGAGTGCCAGCTCTTCTTGGTATGCTAAAGTCTTTGGAAAAGGGAGAAGGGCATTTAGCCCACTATGCCAGATTCACATGTGCAATAAAATCAGCCATTCCCTAAACCTGATTTACTTCTCTTACTGGAAGAGAAGAAGCAGAATGTCAAGCTGGACACAAACACAACAAATTGCTGAGGGAAGGGAAAATAAATAAATATTTATCATTGTAAAACTGTCAAAGGTTTTCAAATGTATTAATGAACTGAAGATGAGTCTTAACCTTATGTCTGAACACGTGTGTGAACCAGGCATGAAAATGGCAGTATTTCTTATCAATATATATTTTTCAAATACAGACTATGCAGCAGTTGTGTGTGCATTAACAATTATAATGAATATAGTTATTCTGAAAAGTAATTCCATTTATTCCAAAACATTGACAGTTTAAGAGACAAATCAAAAGCAAATCACTGAGAATACATTTCTCTTAATTACTCTATAAAAATAACCAGGATCCATTTAAGAAAAAAAAGCTTTTGTGCATTTTAACCTGGAATGTTTTACAACCTGGTGTAAAGCTTAATACTGTACATTTACATGTCACACAATATTGAAGGCACAGCTGGTACAAGGCTGAACAGTTCACTGCATGAAACAAGCATGATAAAAACAGGTTCACAGCATCAAGTCAAAGCAATACAGAAACAAAATGAAGACTTCAGAGCGTTCAGCGCTGGCTGGGGCTCTGTTAAATCCAAAACTACATATTTGGTAGGTCACAGGCATGTGAATTCTTGACAGAGATTGACAGAGATCATTTGTCTATTGCTTGGCCAGGGGGGGGGGGGGGGGGGGAACAACAAGTGACTGAACAACATTCAGTCACTTATAAAACTAAAAATTGTTGTTTGAACATCTTGACATACAGTGGAGGAAATAAGTATTTGATTCCCTGCAGATTTTGTAAGTTTACCCACTTACAAATAAATGAACAGTCTATCATTTTAACGGTAGGTTTATTTTACTAATGAGAGAGAATATCAAAAAGAAAATCCAGAAATTGACATTATATAAAAGATAACAATGTATTTGCATTTAACTGTGGGAAATAAGTATTTGATCCCCTTGCAACAAACAAGGATTCTGGCTCCCACGGACCGGTTACACAAGTCCTCTTCCTTTAAAAAAGTACTCCTAATATCAACTTGTTACCTGTATAAAAGACACCTGTCCACCGAATCAATCAATCAGATTCCAACCTCTCCACCATGGACAAGACCAAAGAGCTGTCTAAGGACCTCAGGGACAAGACTGTAGACCTGCACAAGGCTGGGACTGGCTACAAGACCATCAGAAAGCAGCTCGGTGAGGAGGAGACAACTGTTGGTGCCATTATTTAGAAATGGAAGAAAGACAAAATGAGCAACAGTCGCCCTCGGTCTGGGGCTCCACACAAGATCTCGCCCGTGGGGTATTGATGGTCATGAGAAAGGTGAGGGATCAGCCAAGAACTACACAGGAGGAACTTGTTAATGATCTCAAGGCAGCTGGGAGCACAGTCACCAAGAAAACTATTGGTAACACACTACACCATAATGGATCAAATCCTGCAGCGCCTGAAGGTCCCCTGCTCAAGAAGAACATGAAAGGCCCGTCTGAAGTTTGACAACAAACATCTGAATGATTCAGAGAAGGCTTGGGAGAAGGTGTTGTGGTCAGATGAGACCAACATCGAGATCTTTGGCATCAACTCGACACGCCCTGTTTGGAGGAAGAGAGATGCTAACTATAACCCCAGAACACCATCCCCACCGTCAGCATGGAGGTAGAAACATTCTGCTTTGGGGGTGTTTCTCTGCTAAGGGGACAGGACCACTTCCCTGCATCGAGGAGAGGGTGTACGGGGCCATGTACCCTAAAATAGCCTCCTTCCCTCAGCCAGGACACTGAAAATGGGTCATGGAGGGGTCTTCCAGCAGGACAATGACCCTGAACATACGGCCAAGGCAACACAGGAGTGGCTAAAGAAGAAGAACATTTAGGTGAGGGAGGGGCCTAGCCAGTCTCCGGACCTTAATCCCATAGAAAATCTGTGGAAGAAGCTGAGGCTTGGAGAGGCCAAGCATCAGCCTCAAAACCTGAAGGATTTGGAGAGGATCTTCAGAGAGGAGTGGACCAACATCCTTCCTGAGATGTTCACAAACCTGGAGACCAACTACAAGAAGCGTCTGACCTCTGTGCGTCCAACAAGGGTTTCTCCACTAAGTACTAACACATGTTCTGCAAGGGGATCAAATACTTCTTTCCCACAGTTAAATGCAAATACATTTTTATCTTTTATATAATGTCAATTTCTGGATTTTCTTTTTGATATTCTTACTCTCACTGTTTATATAAACCTACCTTTAAATTACAGACTAAGTGTAAACTTACAAAATCTGCAGGGGATCAAATACTTCTTTCCTCCACTGTAGATGTTAATTAGTTAATTGTAGGCTGCTGTCTTTAGATTTTGCAACATTTGGACTGAATAAACCAGACTATTTCCTGTTCTGTGCCCTTTCCTTTGCTAAGCATATCTATCCAAACCTGGCTGTCACTTCACATTAAGCCTTCAAACTGTTGACCACAGTGGCATCAAACAATAAATGATAAGGAAAACATGAAGTCCATTTATTTTCCTAGGAAGATGTACTAGGGTCTGTAGATTATATAGATTCCTTCGACCTCTGTTGGGCGGCAGTGGTTCAGTCTGTAGGGACTTGACGAATATAACTGTGTGTATTTGTATGTAACTGTATAACAAAAAATGCATGTGCGTGTATAAAAAACAGAGTGGAAAACTGAGTTGAATCAATAAAGGTCCACCTATCTTTCTTTTCTTTAGGGCATTGGTGAGGATATTGATATTAGGCAGGGCATGGGGAGAAATAGGGTTAACTGGTTCAATCGCAACCAGTCTGTATCACTGAAGTTCAAACCAAGTACAATGAGATGAGGTCTGACCTCTGGTAAATGTCTTTGCATGAAAAAAAAAAAAAAAAACACAAATGTAGTGTACACACTGCACACAATGAAATGTCTAATACAAATACTCTTGTGAGGGAGAAAAGCTTCCAGGTAAAGCTTGTGTATCATCAGTGAGGGAAGTGCATCTCAGGCTGATGTTTGATGGCTGACGTTGGATGAGGCCCAATTCACTCTCCTAGCTCCAGCTGGTATCAGGACTGATGGGAAATGTAGGAGAGCTGCAGAGGAGAGGGAGAGTCCACGCTGGGTAAAGGCAGAGGGATGTGTCCATTCAGCAGTGAGGGGAACTGTAGGGATGGAATCAGAGGTTAACAGATGATATTCAACACTTGCCCTTTTTTTAATGAAGAGAAACCTGGAATATTCAGTGTCTGTATAAAATATATTGCAATAGTTCCACATTGGTTGCAGGCTTTCATAAAAATGACTGTGTATTTTATTAAATCTTTGCAGGAAGAAAGTGGTGAATTACTTATATAAAGTCAGTTCTTAATTTTAAATAAATAAAAACGCCTACTTCAGCCCGATGAGGAAAAACCTGGTTTTTCATTTTAAAATATGCTTTTGCACTAAAGACACAAACCAAAGTGGCAATGGAGCTGACTGGTAATATATGAATTATTAGAAATGAGAAAAGGAATGTTTATATGACATTTTAAGAGAATGAAGATTACAGTTACAGAAACCACATCCCTGAGTCACTAAAGAAAGAAAGTCAACACAGCTTATTATTTGATATAAAGTAGTCCCTAACAATACTACACAAGTTATAAAATACTACCTAGTTTTACAGTAATGTTGTATCACATCACATGATTTCTCGTGTAACTGCTGACGCTTCACAGGAGGAGTGTATGCTCTTTAAACCTGATAGAACACCAACATTGAGTGTGTGTGTGTGTGTGTGTGTGTGTGTGTGTTGATGGGAGAGGTTCCTGACCAACCAGTCCGCTCCCCCTAGCCAACAGGAAGTTGCCCCCTCCTTTTGTCCACTTTAGAACGGAAACATCTGTGACTTATTGTGAAACCCTGGCACGCGGTGAATCACACACACACTTACAGACACACAACTGTTTAAAAAACGACTTTTGAGGTAAGTCTGCCATGTAAAGTGACTAAAGTTCCTGCAGTTGGAACAGAGGGATTTGCTGTTCATAAAGATACAAATATTTAGTATCCATTACCAGCAGGCCAGTGTTTTCTCTGAAAGGTTCATCAATTAAAGAAAGGTTAGATTGTTATTTTTCCACAGGATAGTCAGAAATGAAACCTGGCATGAAAGCAGAGTAAAGTGTGTATTCCATTTTGTAGTTTTTGTATTTGAAAAAGTGATATCAACTGATGTAATTATGTAAACACACACTAAAACAATAGTTAACATTCATTCTGAGATAAAAGGTAACATATATTGATGCTAAGCTTGTACTAAAGAATTTCTCAATTCCCATTGACTTCAAGAATAACTTGTTCAAGTTATACATATTTATATTTTTCCTCTAGTAAATATGTTGCAAGTGTTTTTTTGCACCCCAATACTGAGGAGAACCAAGTGAGGTTTAGGGTCAGTAAACCTACAGCATCACCTACAGTATTTACAGTTTGCTAACATTTCATAGCATCAGCTACCATCAACTACTGTGGAAAAATGCCAAGTAAGTTTGTAGCAGCAAACCCCCCGAGTGGATGAACTTTAGCAAGGGTGTGTTTACAGCCCCTGATTTCTACTTGTAAGAGGAAGGATGTGTTATTTAATACATCTATTGATGAGTGAGTCTTTTGCCCACTAATAAAAGCCCTTGCATTTGCTACACTACGAACCAGGTGTCTATTTCAACACTCCAGAAAAAGATAACTCTGGGAAGCGACATCCAAAAACACACCTGTATTTACTGCTTACCAGCCACACATGCCATGAAAGAGAATACATCAGAGACTTGACAGTGAGTGTTACATTACATGAAATCAAGATTTATGCCAAACCATTCAACATCATGCACAATCACATTTCACACAGTGACTGGCCCTGCCGTCAATGAGTCCCTCAAAGTGTGCAGCAATACCAAATGTTTGTGAGTGTTTATGTGTGTGTTTACCTGAAAGAGGGGGGCATGGCTCTGTAGTTGTGCAGGGCTGAGGGGTCCCATTGGGCTCAGGCTTGACCAGAAATGGATATTGGAGAGTAGAGAACTAGAAGTGAGCAGCAGACCAGATGGAGCCTGCATTGACAAATGCCATAATGAAAATAGTATGAATAAACCAGGATGGAAATGATTCAGATGAATGTTTATTCTGGCAGTAAGTCCAGAGAGGAGTTCCACCAGCTCAGAGCCCGGAGTCAACCTGGGCTCTCAGTCAGACGGATTTAACAGGTCAGGAAGCTCTGCTCATACACAATTCATGAGATCTATTTTCTTCAGTCTCGTCTATCTTCTGTCACTTCATATTTGCCTAAGGCCAGTTTGGTTTTCTGTCTGGTTCTTTTATGGAAACATTAGACGGTTGGTTCTATCACAACAGCCAGAAACCTCTAAGCTCAAAATCCTCTTCAAATGTTTCTTTTAGAAAAGTTAAAATGTTAACAAATACATTTGAGGATCTGTTTTCTCTTAAAAGCTGTGCTTCTGAAATATTTTTTGCCAGTTCCATTTTTCTCAGGTAATTTTAGTTTCTCAACTCTTCTTTGTTTGGACCACTCAGCAGGAGTTTGAGTCTAGGTGCTGTTCGCTTCCAGCTACTTTCTAACGACTGGCTTATGGTGTACCGTCAGTATTTAGATTTGTCTGATTTCTAAACTAAAGCTTACGGCTTGAATAAAGAGACACCCGTAATCACCATAAAGTGGTTTCTGATGAACAGGGATAACTACAGGAACTTTTCTGTCCGGAGGCCTGTACGAAGAATTCAACAGCAACAGACCCTGGATATCTTTGTGTTATCTGACTAACCCTAACAAACAAGATCTCGCTAAGCGGATAACAACTCGGTAACTCAACCAAACCTTAATAATAATATTTGACAAATATAAAGAAGTTAAACCTTGAACATCCCTGAATTAAACACATTTCTTATCTCAAACATAACCTGCCCTGGATCAAGTTAGGTGTTCAGCATTAGTTACCATGGCGATCTTCCCTGGCAAGAAGTGAACAGCGTCTTGGTACCGAAAACTCTGAGTTAACCCTGTAGGCACCTCTCTAACCGCACATCCTGCTTCTAGTACAGGCCTCTGGTGGAAGTGAATAAGGGGCTGTAGAATCTAGCTCTTTGCTAACACTTAATCACAAAAAAAAATCTGAAATGAAATGAAAATGATTGATTTAGCATATACTTTTGTTTCCATTAACTATGTAGTGTACACTCAGAAGCCCATCATTGCTCCATCTGTATTTATACATCAGCTGAATTCCTGCATGTAGACAGACTTGGTATGTCAGTGTGTTTCTGTCAGTGAATCAGGGGCTTCAGGAACATATGGCTTTACTTATGAACCTCCTCCTCCCTCACCTCCTCTCTTCTTCCAGCTCACCTCCTTCCATCTCCTCCCTGTCTACAAGCTTAACTTCCTTCATTCACAAAATGTATCTTCCTACCTAGTCTTGTTCTTCTTGTCTTTGCTCAAACCACCTGTATTGCAGGACAGCTATGTGTGAATGGTCTGTGTTACATGTTCTGTGTGATGTTGTACCTGTGTGGTAAGGAAGGCAGAGGTCAGGGAGCCTGAAGGCAGCGCCGGGCTGTTGAGAGCAATAGAGACGAGGTCACTTCCTGTCAGCAGGAGAGAGGAGGCAGAGATTTCCAAGCCTTTGTGTTTTCGTCTATTGGCCAATCTACTCCTCTCTGGCATTGGCGCACCATGCGACCTCACTCTCTCCCTCTGCCCAGAGGACAGGTTCAGAGGCTGAGCAGTCAGCTCTAACTCATCAGTCTCTGAGCTCCGCCCCTTCCACTGTGTGTGGGCGGGGCTCTGTGACGGGGAGGAGCAGCAGGAGGAGGAGCGGGCCAGCCGAGGAGATGGTCTGGAGAAATCAGAGGTCTCAGTTGAGGATGGGGGTGGGGTGGGGGGTAGGGAGGAGTGGCCACGGTTTGTTACGAATCTGATGACAGAGGAGTTGTCGCGATGGCGATCGGCTCTGGGTTCTGTCTTGATGGGACGATGAGGTTCTAAGGGGGGCTGCAGGGAGCTGACGGGGAAGGAGGAGTACAGACTTGAGAGGTGGTACTGGTTCCTCCCACCCCCATCCTCGTCTTCAGCCTCAGGCTCTGACAGGCCCCCCCCCCCTCCCTCACTGTGGCCTGACTCCACCGCTGCAGGGTCCATCTTCAGGATCTCAGGGAAGGACACAAACTTGTAGACAAACTTCTGGCCGATCACCTTCTTTATAATGTTCTGCAGAGCAACAAGACAAGATTTCTCATTTTAATTTCAGTTGGGTTTCAAGGCCCTTAGGACAATGATAAAACACCAAAGCAAGAACAATGCAATCATTTGAAAATGTGCATACTTTGTCGTAGTAGTAGCGCAGGGCTCGGCTCAGCTTGTCATAGTTCATGTTGGTCTTGCTCTTGCGCAGCCCCCACAGCTTGGCCACCTCCTCTGCCCTCAGCAGCTTGAACTCTCCGTCGCTGGACGTCCAGCAGATCAGATGTTGGTGGCTCTGGTCGATGAGCAGCTGCAGCAGAAACTGCCAGAGAGTGATGGAGCTCTCCATGACGGAGGAGAGACTGGCGATCTGCAGAGGAGAGGCAAGACTCAGTGAGAGGAGAGTCACTAGACAACCATTCTGTAGTGAACAAGATGCAATACTTTACAGCACAAATATTATATATTTTATATATTATCGCCTTACCACCTATTGTTTCAAATGTGTGCAAACATAACATTAACATTTATTTGGAGGCATGTTGTTAGGTGATAATCATCTACTGATTTGTCAATGTTCGCAACACTTCTATCATTGTTATTATTGCTGATTAATGCAGCTTTAAACTTTAAATTCAATGAGTTCAGTCTTGCATGACATGTCAAGGAAATTATTGCAGAATAATATAAAGTAACTGAAAGGTACTTTATATCTATTTACATGGTATTTAGATGTATTTAAATGTTTTCATATATTAAAACGATTTCATCTTAGACTGTTAAGGTTGTCACAGTCTGCTCCATCATTCACCAGTAATTTTCCATTCACCTGTCTCACCTGTTAACCACACACACGTGTTTGCTCACTCTCTTTCTCTACTGCACCCATTAGTCAGTGCCAGTATTTAAACCCTCACCAGACACACACCCGTTGCCAGATCTTACTTTGCCTTCATGCTAGTCTTTCATGCGTTTGTTACCAGATTGCCTACCCGGTTCCGACCCTGCCTGTCCCTGACCTGCCTGCTCTGCCTGTTCCCTGATCCTGCCTGTCTTTGGACTATCCTGCCTTGCCTGCTGTCTGACCCTCTGCCCGGCCCTGACTCACCTTCTGCCTGCTGTCCTCTGGTTCGCTTGCCTGCACGTCATCCGGCTGTTACTGTTCTGCTGGTATCCCTCTGCTCTGGTAATACCAATAAAGTATATTACCAATACTCCTTGGTTTCTCGAGTGCTGCATTTGGGTCCTTCATCAGATTGTGACAAAGGTATTCATACGCCATGGAAGACATTTTAAGAAACACGGAAAGAAAGGAGGGTAGGTGGGCAGGGAGGACAAGGAATTGGTAACCACGCTCCTTCACTGCTGCTAAAGTCCACAAGCCTTCAGAGGCGGCCATGTTTTCCACATCCTCACATCCACACACTGAAGCCACTCACACACGTAATGCATCAGGTACAGCAAGCAGGGTATTATTGCAAAACTAAATAAACGTTTGATGCAGGACTCAACTTGTTGTGTCTCTTATACTTATGCTACATTAATCAATACTTGGACACAATAAATAATTTAAAATAATTTCATTGCACCCCTAAATGAACGATGTCCATACCAACAGTCTGTTATTCATAGCAGTTCTCTCCTACTCGTGATAAAAACAGACTATAATGTCGTGATTAACGAATCAGAATCGACTATTCATCGAAGCATGTAAACATGTAAACAACCCCAACATTTCTCTCACTGCAGTATGTGAACAAAATATTGAATCTATATCTTACATATGAACTCAGACTCTTTTAAATCATGGACTCAGAGACTTTGGCTGCGTTCAAAAAAATGTATTAAAATTATTATTGTTATTATTATCATGTGTATCTTTTTTTAATTCAAATGAGAGATGTAGTGAAGGTTGATGTGTCTGTCTGTTTCTCTCTCCGCCACCCTGTCTCTCTCTCCATCACTTTGATTTAATTAATTTAATCTTCCTTTATTAGAAGCAAGTACAAACTACTTATTGCCAAAAGACAAACAACAAATAAGTAATCAGAAACAGATTTAATTTGTCACTATGAGAATATCCCCATGGCAACCATTAGCCTCAGAAGAGGAGAAGCATTGGAGAACATGAAGCAATTTATATTTTATATTATAATCAAATATGAAAATCCTCCTTTCTCTCTCTGTCATTCTAACAGGATACCGCCCAACAGAGAGGGGAAAGTGTGTGTGGTGCAAACAATGACCCACCGCCACAAACACACACAACCTCCACCGCTTCCTTTTCCTGCATGGGTGTGTGTGTTAAGTGAGGGGAGCAGTGCAGTGCTGTCTGTCTAAACGAGGACTTCCTGTCATTCAGCTCCAGGGGCGTCTTCCCGGGGAAAGGCCTTCCCCCTGCAGGAGGTAGGACGTCCTGTCACTGGGAACCACCAGGCACGCACACGCACATAAACACCTATGTTTTTGTATTAAGATGTTATTTTTAACTCTAAGTGGATGCTGAAGTTTACTTTGAGCAACATCTCAACAAATACACACTTTCACAAAGACAGACACAAACACACACACGCACAGACACACACACACACACAAACACAACATATGGAGAATTCCTCTATGAATTATGTCAGACTGTGTTTGATCTGTGCTCACCTTCTGCAGTTATAATTATCTGATCAGGAATGTATCAGACGTGGGGGGGGGGCAGTTCTACTGGAACTGAAATGGTTCTTTGTTTTGCACCAGTGACTCATTTTCAAGATGTTGTCTGCTGCCAGCTTCAATCCGGAAGCGCATGGCAATTAGTCTGCGAGGTCCAGACAAACCAAAAAGTCTACAACTAGATTTTAAAGGAGCCATGGCAAATGTTTCCATAGCAGCTCGTACAGTAACCTCTTTTATTACTTTATTTTGGAAAGTCGCAAATAAAAGCGTGTATATGTGCCAAAGCAGAGAAATTATAAGGGCTTTACGCACAGCTTTTACGCTTATTACGCACAGATTTAACATTTTACGCGCAGCTTCAATGTGGATTTCAGTTTTACAGTTAATATCTGAAACCATGCAGGTTTGAGCAAATATCATAACAGCTAATTGCAGTTTTCTTGCGTCCCTATAAACTTAGAAAAAGTTTAAAGTAAATCGAAACTTGTACCTACCCTGCTGTGGACGGCCGCCGCACCTCTGTCCGTCTGGGATGTGTTGTGTGAGTCTACAGCGGCGTGTGTGTGAGGGGCTCCATGCTGCTGCTGTCTGAGAGCGGTCCGCAGCTCCTTTCTGTCCAACTCAGAGCAGGAAGTTAGGACGCACAGACGGAGAACCGGCGCACTTCCTTTGGCTCAGTATTCCCGTCTGTGTAAACATGCACACACACACACACACACGCACGCACGCACGCACGCACACACGCACGCACGCACGCACACACACACACACACACTCTCAAACGCAGTGCGGAGCCAAATGACAACTGACGTCACCCTCTTCCTGCTCACCGGGAGGGGTTCATGTTCCTACACACACACACACACACACACACACACACACACACACACACACACACACACACACACACACACACACACACACACACACACACACACACACACACACACACACATATATATGTAACCGGTGTCGTTAAGCGGTCTCTACATTGTGTTTTGTGTTTTAACAAATCAGTCTTATATTCAGTTTCCCTCACAATGACTCCTCTCACGTGGAACATTTACAGAAAGGGCGATGAAACGTGAGGGACACAATATGAAGGGGGAAGTCACCATAAAAATTATCCTCTGAGCACAGCGACCACACTTCAGAGGTTCCGCCCACTGATCTCCGACCTTGTCAGGTATTGAACATTCAATAAATGAAGAACACAGAATTTGTGTGATTATACAAAATGATTTACAAATAAACCCCACTGCATATTTACAACTGTTACACTCTCCCCCCTAGAATTACACAAAATTCTGAGTACCAAAACAATCCACACATACAACACATCGGCAATGAAATACACAAACAAAGGGTATGGAATCAGCAATATGCTTCCTACTGAAAGGATAAGAGAATCAGAGCATTACCCGGCGCCTAGCAATAACACATGACACCCTCTAGTCTAGACAAAGTGAGATGCCTTATACATCACACATACGGGAGAACCATGTGGATACACAAAAGAAAGTGTGACATACAGCAGCAGAGTTAACCAAAAACATTCCTTTGTCACAAGAAAAAAAAAAAAAAATTACATTATTCATAAAATAATAAAACAAAATGTCAATACTATGCCACCCCAATTTCTCACACATGGATAATAGCCCCGGGGCCTGAATCAACCCCTAGAACAGACTCAAGTTGTGTCATTGACTCAATCAGATGAAACACTGGCCTAAAGACTCCCAGAGGCAAGCCCCCGTTTTGGCAGTCGGACACTGCTGTGGACCAGGATGGGCAGACAGTGACTGTGACAGAGGAACAGGGATTGGGGCAGGAACATCCAAAGCAGGGGAAATTGCCAGAGAGGGAGACAGTGGACACTCTGAACTAACTGAGCCATCAATGGAGGACTGTTCGTGGACCCATGAGGCAGTGCGGCTATCTGCCCAGACAACAGACTGCCTGCTTCTGCCAGTGCGTCTACTCCACCTGCTGTTGCTGCAGCTACAGGATCTACCCCCCATGCATCAGGTACCCAAAAACCAACAGCTACACAGAGCTCAATAGGCCAATTTATATCAAAGGCAATGACCCCAGCTAGACAGAGCATAGTGGATGAAGAATTGGCCAAAATGATTGCAAGTGATTTCCAACCATTTTCCATTGTGGAGGACAAGGGATTCCGAAGCTTCCCAGCTCTCAATCCAATGTATGTTCCTCCAAGCAGGAAAACACTCTCTCAAAAAATCTTTCCGAGACTGTATGATAGAGAACGTGCTTCACTGCTGGCCAGGGTTAAGGAAACTACTGCAGTTTGCCTTACCACTGATTGCTGGACATCAAGAACCACCACCTCTTTCATGTCTGTTACATGTCACTTTATAGAAAATTATAAAACGGTGGCCTGTCTTCTGGACTGTTTTGAGTTTAGCGACAGACACACTTCAGAAAACTTGGCAGAGGAACTCCAAAAGAAGTGGCAAAAGAGTGGGACATTGAAAATAAAGTGGCTTGCTGTGTTACTGACAATGCAGCTGTCAACATAACCAAAGCCATTAAACTCTTGAAATGGACCCACCATCCATGTCGCGCGCATACCATCAACCTGATGGTAAGAGATGCCCTGAAGGTCATGAAGCCCACTGTTGACAAAGTGAAGGGGATGGTAGAATTCTTCCATAAGAGCACAAGAGCAACAGAGAAGTTGAATTCTACTCAGCGCCAAATGGATATGCCTGAGCTGAGGCTCAATCAAGACTGTGTCACAAGGTGGAATTCTACATTGTACATGCTGAAACGGGTTCTGGAGTCAAAGGATGCAATCATCTCTGGGCCTTTTCAATGCACATATTGATGCTCTGGATCAAGAAGAATGGGAGGCACTACAGGAGACCTGCACTGTTTTGGAACCCTTTGAGCAGGTCACCGTGGAAATCAGCTCAGAGAGGTACAGTTGACAGTTGTTATTATATTATTTATTATTATATATATCCTCCTGGGACCCAGCCCATTGAAAATGTCCACTGTAGTGGACATTTTGTTAACATGCATCTCCTTTTACTCTTTTTAGCTACTCTATCAATCTCTGATATACTGTACAGAGGACATCCTGGTATTTCCAGTGATATGTTATTGGTTAAAATTGCATGCTGGGAAGTTCCTCTTTCTTTTCATCCAAAATGGCTGGCATACCAAAAACTAAATTTTATAGAAGCAGGAGGAGAAGTCAAATATTGTTGAATAATTGTAATTTTTACCATGAAAATCATATATGTTCTTGTTTATTAACATGTGAGGAACTATATAATTAGTTCTGAAAGCAATTAAATAATTCAAGTTTTGAAATAACAGGTCTTTTATAAATGTCCATCCTAGTGGACTGGAGGAGACGGAACTGAAGCAGACATTTTCTGTACCAGATAGTTCAGGGAGATTCAGATTTTGAGCTCTCAGATGATGAGAGAGATGAGGATGTCACACCTGGGATAGAAGAGGGTCAAGAAGAAGGGGGGGAAAGATGCAGGAGGCTCCATGAGCGCACAGATACAGACAGAGAGACAGATAGGGACGAGCAGGACAGACATGGCCCTCTGTATGTCTTATTGTTGTTTTTATTTTAAGTGGAGCCATGAAAAATGAGAACTGCCTCAGGAATGCAAGCTTTGTTTCTATGAGCAGGTCACATGGAGACCACATCCATACAACTAGTCAAGATGACCCTACAGCCCGTGCCGACTGAAGTCAATGAGATACTTTTCCCAGTACATCGACTACAAAGTCTTTGAAGATCTGGAAAGATTCACCAAAAACCAAAGTAGTTTTTTAGTGACCAAATAAACAGCAATGTTCAGATCAATTACTTATTTATGTTTTAAATAAAGGTGAACGTATTCTTGTATTAATATCACTCTATAACCATAATACGTTACATAGTCTATCTGTTAATTTTGGCTGTCTTTTCAATCTAAAATGGTCCTGACGTCCTCTACAGTGGACATACTGTAACATTTAAAAATCAAATTAAATTAAAAAAGTCTAAATTGCAAGATGTTTTTTTTTAACCCTAAATAGGTAGGAAATCACAAAAAAAAAGGAAATTGGAAAACACTTTTTTATATAATAACATATTAAGGAACATTTTAGATGTGAATGTCAGTAATATCTAACAAGAATAAAATGAGCAAAGTCCATATACCACATAATAAAACAAAGCATCATTTTTTCTGAGTTACTGTTTTCTCTTTTTTCAGCTATGTGACATCCTCCAAAATGCTACTCCTCTGCAGGGGTCTGCAGAAAATCACAGCCTACAACCAGACACAAGTGACCAAGAGGAAAGTGACAGAGTTGGTGACTGCTCTCTCAACGTCGATGGACAGAAAGTCCCACAGAATGGAATACAACACTGTCCTCTCAGAATCTACTGTACTCGATCCAAGGTTCAAAAGGCTGGCCTTTATTGATAACTGCGCTGTTGATGAGGCTCTTCAGAGTAACAGCAGCAGCAGCTCGGTGCGACCTCAGCAGCCAGCCAGCTCAACCACCAGGAGGCCAAGAGGGAGCAAGGGCACCAGAAGTGGAGCCACAAATGTCTGCTGTTTGGAGGCTCTTTGATGCAAGAGCAACAGAAGACATTGCAAGAAGGAATCCCTCAGCAGATGCTATGCTGGAGGTAAGGTCCTATCTGGAGGAGCCTCTTATCCCAAGAACCGCAGACCCGCTGAGCTGGTGGGAGTCCAAGGCTTCACTGTACCCACAACTTGTGAAGGTCATGGCACGGCGACTGTGCATTGTAGCCACATCAGTCCCCTCAGAAAGGATCTTTTCTAAAACAGGGCAGATAATAACAGAGAGAAGAAACCGGATCAACCCCTCTAAGCTAAGCTGAGGCACTTGGGCTTCCTCAATGCCAATCTGCCCTGAAAAGAAAAAGAAAAGGTTACAGTTTGATAGTTGACGGTGGTAATTTTCTTAGAGACTGTTTGATACTGCTGTTTTGCACATTACAATACATTTATTTGTATTATGTTTTTTTTTATGATAGAGACTGTTATTTGCTGCTGTTTTGAGCATTGCAATATATTTATTTTCTTTATGTTATTTATTTATGATTATTTTGATTTTTAAGGATTTTATGTCAGCTGTTGCTTTATTTTGTTCTATAGTTTATACTGAAATAGAGCCCTGCTGTTTTGTTTAAATAAAAATGTCAAATATACAAAAATACAGTAGCTGTCCTTTTTTTAAATGTCTATGCTTAAGTTGTTATAGGTGTTGCTATCTGCTTTGTGTAGCGTGGTTCTACAAGCAAGTCAGTGCATTCATTGGGTGGTATCAGAGAGTTACAGGGGTCTGTCAATGCAATGAAAACAATTGGCCACAGCAAATCATTTATATTACAATTTACATTTTTACTTTTGAATACTTCAGTACAAAGGATGTATTGAATAATTTAAGTGATATATGTGTACACATATAAATAATTAGTCAAAATAGGGCTACATTTAATTGAATTATAAAAGGTATATGTGGTAAAATAGAAGAGCCGTTTGGGAGCCGAAAGAGCCGGCTCTTCTTGGTGAACCGAGCCAAATGAGCCGGCTCACTCAAAAGAGCCGGAATTCCCATCACTAGTGGCTAGCAGCAGACGTTCAATTTAAAGCAGAATCAGCCTGTTTGCAACAGGGATTGCAAAAGCACCCGATGTCCTTTACAAAGGACACACAATAAAACAAAATAAAACAATAAAACAAAAATTAAAATATATTTTTTTAGTTTGTGTTTGTCATTATGTTAATACCAGCCTAAAGACTTGTGTGATCTAAAAAAAAAAGGAAATTTGAAACCTTTTTCTTTCTGGGTCTCATATAGTGATATTGACCAGGGTATGAGCAGTATGAGGCATGGCTACAATGGGTGATCTGTTTGGTATTTTAAGCAAAAAACTTCACAGACATGTTTTGTATAGGTATGGCCCTACAATATATTTTTCCAATATAGCATAATAGGTCCACTTTAAGCAGATCTAATGTTCAGTTTTTAAATGAAGACAGTCAGACAGTCTACAAGGGTAGTGTAAATACTCAGGTAAAGTACAAGTACCTCGGAATTGTACTTGAGTACATCACTTGAGTAAATATACTTCCCACCTCTGAATATTCCCATAGTTTAGTGGTCAAGCCCCATTTCGTATCCTTTCTTTTGTAAGTCTTTGCTTACATGTCATTGTAATGCACTTGTTCTGTATTGGTATTTCCCAAGCTTAACCAATATAACCCTGGTTACATCACCAGAGTTAATAGAGTCAGCAACTAAGTTATCTCTTCAATAAAACGCCGTATTATCTATTTTTTACTTTATGTATTCAGCCAACTAGTCTGCAATCACCTTACACCTTTTAGATTTTGGTACCCGGTAAATAAGTCAGAGTGAGACGTTACTTTTTCCTCACCGATTGAATATCCAGGGGCTTTCTTCGCCCCGCCCACGTCTTTGAAACGTCAACAGCGCCAAACTTCATGCTCCCAAGGGAAAATGAACACTGATGCTGAGGAGCCGCAATGGAGAAAAGTTAATTCAGTCACTGGAGTGATGCCGCGGTCTAGACACGGACACCGAGCAGTTGCAATACGGGAGCTGATAGTTGTGTTCGGGGGTGGAAACGAAGGGATAGCGGAGGACCTCCATGTTTACAACACTGGTAAGCTAACGTTAGCTGCACGCTAACTAGCAGGCTAATGTTTTTAGCATGCCCTGACCCAGACATTAGCTGTTGTTGTTTATTTAAAAGGTCCTCGACAATTTCAGCATGATTTGGACAATATGGATATTCTTATTGTAATCCGCCATCTGACAGCAGCTTCATCATCACTAGTTAGCTGCAGTAATCCCCATCAATTACTTACACTAACGTTACTCTGGGTTAACCTGTATCGTTCTGTTAACCCGAACGCTCGCTCATGAACTGTTAGCGCCGTGTTATGCATGCCTACAGCACCTCGCGGGAACGCGCACAGCGTAAAGCAAATACTTTAGTTGATCTGTTCGGCAAAGTTAGGTTTGGAAACGATATCATTTCCTGTTGGCATGCATAACACGGCATAATACCGGAGCCCCGCTGCGGGGAAACTTTGGCGCTGTTCTGAGTTTGTTCTAATCTGTCAAAATGACGGACGGCTTTCTGATTTTTCCGTCATTGTTAAAAAAAAATCCATCATAGACGGAAAATATTCGGTTAACGCGACCTCAGATAGAATCGGAGGGATGAAACCCTCTTTAATGGTGACACATGCAGAGCTCACAGCACACACAAGGCTCGTCTCAATTGAATATTTCACCTCCTCCTTTCCCTCACTCGCCTCCCTTCCTTGCGTCTTAGCTCCGCCTCCGTAAAATGCGAGCGAGAGACACGAGGAGGAGACGTGAGGACAGAGGAGTCCTCACGTATTAATTGGGACGTCCTCGTTCACTCAAACGTCACTCTTAAACGACGTCTGTTAATGATGACGACATGTGCACAGCTGTATCCCTCTCATCGGGTTTAACTGAATAACCCCTTAGAACCGGCCCATTTGTTTGTAAATATTTATTTAAACTAGAGAATGCAATTCCTGAAGAAATTGCTAGTGGGGATGCTTTATGCTAAAAAGCTGACGCTGAATTGCTATGCTGAAATGTAATAGAAGAAGAAGATAGTGAAGAATTTAGATTGAAATGATACATGAACACTGGGGGCTTGAATGTTTGATAAGAGAAGAAAAGAAAGTAAAAAAGCTTGGAAAAGCAGCAGAATATTTGAACTGCAAACTATTGAACTAACTTGATGGCGAATGATCTGTCGCCATGGCAACGGTATTTGATGACACCCCATAATACGCTTAGATATGTTGATGGCTACATCGTTACCAAACCTGTGAAGTTTTGGGCTGATTGGAGCATTTTCACTGAAGCTATGAGAAAACCGTGTTTCATGACGAGCATTGTGTTGCCATGGCAACGGCATTTGAAGAAATCTCAAAACTGTCCCGTCGATGTCTTCACGGCTGGACTGTTAGCACCCGTGAAGTTGTAGCACTTTTTGACAATTTTCATAGGAGTTATAGCGATATCGTGTTTTATTGCAAGGGATGCGTTGCCATGGCAACAGCTTTTGAGGAAAACTCACTAATGGCACATAGACATCTTGAGGGCTGGACCATTAATGGTCATCTGAAGTCTGGTGCCGTTTTGACCATTTTCATATCAGTTACGACAACATTGTGTTTTTTGGCGAGGGATGCGTTTCCATAGAAACAGCCTATGGCGAGATCTCAGATTTGACGTAGAGCTGTTGAGGCATGGACCGGTGATATACAAGCGAAGTTTGGGGACGATCGGACCGTGTCCATTGGAGTTACAGTGACATCGTGTTTCATGGCGAGGGATGCGTTTCCATGGAAACGGCATATGATGACACCCCATAATTGACATAGAGCTGTTGAGGGCCGGACCATTAACCATTATCTGAAGTCTGGTGCTGTTTTAGACCATTTGCATAGGTATCACGACAACATCGTGTTTTATGGCGAGGGATGTGTTTCCATGGCAACAGCCTATGGTGAGATCTCAGATTTGGCGTAGAGCTGTTGAGGCATGGACCGGTGATATACAAGCGAAGTTTGGGGGGCGATCGGACCGTGTCCATTGGAGTTACAGCGACATCGTGGTTTATGGCGAGGGATGCGTTTCCATGGAAACGGCATATGATGACACCCCATAATTGACGTAGAGCTGTTGAGGGCAGGACCATTAACCATTATCTGAAGTCTGCTGCTGTTTTATGGCGAGGGATGCGTTGCCATAGTAACACCACATTACGTAACATCAGATTTGATGTAGAGCTGTGTTAACCATTATCTGAAGTCTGCTGCTCTGAGCATGTCAGTTGGAGTTATGACATCATCGTGTTCCATGACACAGGTGTTTTATTTAAGCTAACGACGTGTCCAGAGATCAAAGGTTTCCATGGTGATGTGCAGTAATCAATTAGAGCATTTTGCATTGTTCTGAATGAGAGATAAACCTCTTACATGTGAACGTTTTGTTGAAGAAGCGTAACAGATATCGGTGAAATTTCAAAGCGTGAAGCATGTCAAGGAACTTGAGTATCTGAAGTGTACTTTTTGTGTACTTTCGGGTTCATAATGTGGCCTTTTTGGCAGATTAACTAAAGGTGTGCGGCTGCTGTGGTGGGGAAAGATGAGGCAGAATTTACAATGGGTTTTAATGGAGACATGTTGAAAGTTTTTGTCACTTCATGCCCTCAAGAGGCATTTTGTTTAATTATTTTGCTTAATTTTTTTAAAATATTTCAAGCTACGAGATGTTTTCCTACGTTTCTCATGAAAAATGATGTCTCAGGAATGTAGGGTTTGGGAATTATGGCAGGTTTAAAAGAAAATATGATGGCAAAATTAAATCTGTCCTCCACTCTAGCTGTGACATCACGCACTCTAACATCTGAAGGCCTCTTTACCAAGGTCTGAACAATGATTAATATCTCTAAAAGTATGAATCAGATTTAAAAGTTGTGTTACACGAATAATGTCAGAAAGATGTGTAACATTTTAAAGTTGGAATGAGGTTTCTGAGTGAAAGTATGAAGGAACAGTTAGCAGTTGAAGTCACACATGAAGATTTTTCAAGTCTGAAGAGTTTCTCCATTGACTTCCATGTTAAAAATGTGATAGTTATGGAATATATCTCTGGAATTATGAAAGTTATGAAGGAGAAAAGTGATAGCCATCGATTCCCAACCGAGCTGAACGTTTTGATGTTTGAACGGAGTTTCTGCGATGTGGAATGTGGGAGCAGAAGAGGCGCAAAATAACCTGGCAGAATAATAAAGAATTTCATGCGTCGAAGAACAAGTAGTTGGAATGCTGTATCAGCATTCCCACTAAATTCCCACGGAGCTGTGAGCACTTAGACATTTATTTGACGCTTTTCCACTCATTCTTCCAGTTTCTCCGTTTTCCTTTGTTGAAATCGACCAGCTGTGAAGGTGGGGGCGGGGCTTTTATACGCGAGTAGTGAAAACACTTCCTCGTAGTCTGCTCTCGTGTATCCTCCCATTCGTCTCCTCCCTCACCCCTCCTCGACTCCTCCGTGTGCATTTCAGCTATTGGGACGTCCTTCAACATGGCGTGTCTTGATCGATTTCCGGGTCAAGTCCCGGAGGAGGGGAAGAGAGAAGTCGAGGAGGGGTATTGAGACTAGTCTATAGTGAAATTTGGCCTCTGCATTTAACCCATCCTAGTACCAGGAGTCTAGGGTTGCGGTCCAATAGTCCATTTAGCTTAGGAACCTTCCTAACCGAGTGAAATGACCCGGAAGTACGTCAGTGGCAGCCATGATAAGTGCTGTTCCAATTCTCTAGAGTCTAGATGAAAGGAAAGGAGGTTTCAAACTTCCTTTATAACCTCCTTTAGCTTAGGAACCACTGGACCTCCCTTTACGAAAGGAGAGGAGAAAATGCTGCCCCACAATGCCTTGCGGCCGCAGCATTTGCCGTCACACAACAGTCGGCCGTTCACGGAAACAACCGATTATGACCGAGAAATGATATCATGAAAGTTACGGTGCTTATTAAGCTTTTTAAAACGTATGTGGTAACTTGCCAAAGTGCTTTGTTTTGAACGTTCATCAGTATTATAATCAAAAAGAGAAATATGAACATTAGTGTTTACTGAAATTATCAAATAAAGTCAACATTTCAGTCTTTAATGAGCTGTGTGGGGTTTGTTAAACTGTTAAAAGATGTTTGAATGGTGATATACACAGTGATAGATGTTAAGGATTAGCGTTTATAATAAATACATTTGTATTGATTTTAAGATCTTTTCATACAATCATACGTATTGGGATCATTTGTATTCATGTGGACCGGAGGGAGAGGGTGACGAGCATAAGTTTCACTTTCCTTATTTATTTCAATTCCAGCTTTGGTCATGAAGAATATGTTTCTCTGTTGTCCACGTTCATAAAGCATAAAGCAACAGCATCAGAGCACGGTGCAGAGTCTCTAGGTGAGTTTACAGTAGTCCCTCGTTCTTATTAAACATCCATGTTGTAGTCCGCTGTATAGAAAACTGTAGTTTCCATAGTTTCCCCACAGCAAACGCACATTTATGATGTCTGCTGGCGCATCATAAACACGTCGGATAGTAAAAGTGCAGTCGGATTCTCTAAAGTACTCTCCTAAGTCCTTTTGAATTCTCCTATCCACTATCCCTTAACCCCGTGACGTTCACACAGAGGTCAAGGGATAGATGATAGGGTTAGACGTTAGGAGCTGATTTTTGGACTATTGGACCGCAACCTAGTACTAAGAGCAGTGGGCAGCTATTGCACAGCGCCCGGGGACCAATGGGAGAGGGGGGCGCGGGGGTTGTCCGGTGCCTTGCTCAAGGGCACCACGGCAGGGCCCAGGAGGTGAACTGGGACCTCTCCACTTCAAGTATCAAAAGTAAAAGTATTGGTTGCAGTATTTATCTTTTCACAGATTATTATTATATTATCCTGTTCTTATTTTAGTTTGTAGATGTGGACCAAATGTAGATATGTAAAGCACTGAGGAGATTAGTAGTACTGCATTATACCATATCAGCTAGTACAAAACTAGTAACCGTGTTAAATTAAATGTAGCAGAGTAAAAAGTACAATATTTACCTCTGAATTGTAGTTGAGTCGAGGTTTAAAGTAGCAACAAATGGAAATACTCAAGTAAAGTACAAATACTTTTTTTTAAAAGTACTTGAGTACAATACTTGATTAAATGTAGTTAGTTACTAAAGTTTCCACCACTGGTTAAATCCATCTTAAACACACTGACTGTTATAGCTCTTAACAGAGCTACATTTGTCCAAAATAGGATTTATGCTATTAAATGTGTAAAATGCAGCACTCCCCAGGATGTCCTGTCGAATACAGTGTCTGACTTCTTGATGCGCATTCGTCCAGTCTCAAAGCAGTGGTTCCTGCCTGCGGTGAGGGGGGACATCCCCCCCGGATGTGCTGCCCATGGCTTCGTCTGTGATGGGACCCGGATTCTGGTCTTTGGCGGCATGGTGGAGTTTGGGAAATACACCAACAGCCTTTATGAACTCCAGGTAAAGACACCACAGATATTCAGTCCGGATTCTAACCAAGTTGCTTCAGTGAAGAAACGTTTCAAATGTTGACTTTGATCCCGTGTGGCTCAGGCTAGTCGCTGGCTGTGGAAGAAGCTGAAGCCCAGGGCCCCAAGGAACGGCCTGCCCCCCTGTCCCCGGATCGGACACAGCCTCACTGTTGTGGGGAACAAGTGTTACCTGTTCGGAGGGCTGGCCAATGATAGTGAAGACGCCAATGGCAACGTACCAAGGTACAGTGAAAAGAATAAACACAACAACGAAAACAAAAACTTTGTTTTTGAGACATGAATACAAACCTGGATATCGAGTTGGGGTAGTTGTGAGGACTTCTTACTGGCATTTTATTTGGCAAGAGCTTTACCTCTCAAGTGTTTAAATTAGGGCAGCAACTAATTATGCATATTATGTTGCTGTTCATATTAAATTACAATGTTTAAATGTAATAATGAAGTTAATGAACATAAAATAGTGAAACCCAAAGTGAATCTATTCACAATGATGCAGTTCAATACAACCTCTGACTTTTTACCATCTTAGATACATGGGTGACTTCTATGAGCTGGAGCTGCAGTCTTTAACAGGAGTAAGAGGTTGGAGCATTCCTGAGACAAAGGGGGGGGGTCCCTCAGCACGGGAGTCCCACACGGCGGTCTCCTACACTGGGCTCGGCTCCCCGAAGATCTACATCTTTGGTGGGATGCAAGGATCCCGGTTAGGCGACCTCTGGCAGCTTGACCTTGGTAGGATATATATTTTTTTTTTTTGACAGATAATATTGACTAGCTGCAAGTTTGAGAAAGGAACTTTTGAAATATTTTGCGTCATTAAGTTGCCACTAAACCTTGATTTAAATGTAAAAACTGTTGTCGGCTTATTTTCAAATGTGCATGTACTGAGAAATATCTATTTTTTATATTTTTGGTTCCCTAATATTATCATTCTTCTTTCTTCAGACACAATGGTTTGGTCGACAACTGAAACCAGAGGTTCCACACCACTTCCCAGAAGCCTTCACTCTGCCAGTGTTATTGGAAACAAGTATGGGATTTGCCATTATTGGTGTCATGTTTCTGTTAAAGCAGGGGTCTAGTTTGCATATAACAGCTGACCCAAAGAGCCTTGACGAACTGTCCCTCTGTCTGCAGGATGTTTGTTTTTGGTGGCTGGATTCCTGCCCCAGAGTCAGACCGGCACACTGCTGTAGAACCTGAATGGATCTGCAGTGACTCCTTAACTGTACTCAACTTAGGTGAGTACATTACTCTGATTTCCACACAGGGTAAAACCCTAGAGAGAGCATCTTCATTTGGTGATTCTTGTCAACATTTGGTGTTAAATCATTTTTTAACATGAGGTTTTGTCAGCAGCATGTTCAGCCTTACTGTTTTAGGAAACTTCAAGCTATGTGCTATGTGTTTTATTCACTCACTGATGCCTGCTTTTCCTATCTCAGACACTATGAGCTGGCAGGATCTTGGCTCACAGCAACAAGACAATGTTGAGTACCAGCTGCACAGTCAGGGACCCCAGAGTGACGATCCGTACGCCTTCCTACCCAGAGCCAGGGCCGGACACTGTGCTGCCAGCGTGGGGTCAAGGCTCTACATCTGGAGCGGCCGGGACGGGTACCGCAAGAGCTGGAACTACCAGGTCTGCTGTAAGGACCTGTGGTACCTGGAGACAGGTGAGAACTGACACCCAGCTGGTAAGAAAGTCATCTAAAGGCGTATTTATACTTTCCATATCTGCAAGTGTCCACCATGGTCCTTGTGATGCAAACTTTAGTGCTGCGAAAACATCAGAAAGCAGATGCACTCCCTCAATCTCATATTCTGTGTTCTGTCCGCAGAGCGACCAGCCGCCCCAGAGGCCCCTTTACTCATCAAGTCTACCGTCAGCATGCTTCATGTGGCATGGCGCCCCCTGTCGGCAGCAGACTTCTACATCCTTCAGATCCAGCCTACACCCCCACCTGCCAAAGCCGTCCATCTCACTGGAGCAGAGGCACTGGGCAGGAAGGCTGAGGTACTCTCTACAGGAACAGAGGGTACAGAGCAGTTTCACCACCTGAAAACAAATCTGCAGCATGTTTATCAGGATGCACACCTTTCTAAGAACATCTTTTAATCACCTTTCAGATTTACAGTCTGTTCAACCTCCAACTGGAGGAACCACTAATAAAGAAGATGAAACATCACCACAGGTAGACACTTTTAAATCCACCTTTTAGTATCGCCTTGGCTTGCTTGAAACCTCAACTGAGGTGGTTCCCAAAAAGTTAATATCCACAACTAAAAACTTTTAAAAAACTAGACCAACTACAGACATGTCGGTACTGTTCTCTTAGATTTCTTAACATTTAGAGTCTTTATTCTGAGAGATGCTAGCTTGTGTTGTAAAGCTCTTTGAGTAGTCACTAAGATTAAAAGCGCTTTATGAATGCAGTCCATTTCCTGCCTTGTGAATGAACCCAGCTGCAGATCATCAAGTAAACAAAACCCTGAGTTCTGCATTAAACTGGGCACTGTTACTCAGGTATTTTAATGCAGTTCTTCCTATTTTGAAAGAAAATATGTTCTGCTTTACTTTTCTCTCTGAATTACAGCTTGGTTCAGCACAAAAGGACACTAGGGCAGAATCCTCGGAGAGCAAAGCAGAAGCAGAGAGCAGTGCTAGCAGGGACACGGAGAAGGACTGTGACACAAAGCGCTGCAGTAAGTCCTGTTGTCCAGTGATGCTAGGCATTTCTGTACTTCCTCTCATTTTTTTCTTTTCGGAATAATTAAATAGGCAATAGGTATGCCTAAAGTAATAAAGCTGCATCCAAATGGGTCATGATGCAGGGGGTATGATTCAATCTGCTGTGATTGTGATTTCTTGTACCTAATTTTAGGAACCTGTCACATATTATGGCCTCAGTAGAAAGGGTTTTGAGGTTGTGACGTCAGTTAGGGACGAGTATGCAGCAGACAAACACACTTGATAACTTTTTCTGGTGTAACTGGGGAAACAAATAAAATGCTACACACAGCGAGAAAAACCTGGTAGATGTCAGGGGCCCTGCCGCAACACACGACATGTAAAAAGTAATGTTCTCCTTCCCACACAGCGTTAGGGAAAGGACAAACAACAGGTCTGTTCTGCTGTCTCACTCCAGCGTTAGTGAAGCTGCCGTTGTTTGGCTTTGATCCACTGACCTGTTGTGCTCTCTCTCTGTGTGCGAGCTGTAGGTGGTGCAGCGGACATATCAGCAGAGGTCAGCAGCTCAGCTCAGCAGCAGCCAGGTACTGATGCTGCTCAAGCTCAGGAGTCAAATCACACTGCAGCATGTCATGAAGTAAAACTCACTGAGGGCGTCCTTTTCTTTCACAGAGAAACAGCCAGTGGACAAGACATCAGATCTCTCCCATACACATCAGGTCAGACGCACCTGTGTACAGTAATCATTAGCTCTTACTGGGCTCAGTGTAAACTCAGACTGAAACCTCTCTCCTCCAGGTCCATCGGACCCCAGAGGAGGTGTGGTTTGATGTTGGTGTGTTCAAAACACTGTTCTGTGAGGCCAGCCATTACTATTTACCTGCAGACATTGACCAGACGACTGCAGCCAGCAGCAGCCGGCCACCAAACACTAATGAGGTAAATACAATATTAAAAACTGATTGAAAAACAGTTTTTACTATTATTTAATATATATTTTAGACAGAGCTATCCAGTCAATATTTATTTCCTTTTTTTTTTTTTTTGTGAAAATCTGTTGAAATTTGAAATTTCAATATAGACCAGGCGATTTATTTAGGGCTGCAACATTTTCGCCAAAATGGTTATCACAATGATTAACATTGAAGTCACAATTATTTATCACAATAATTTATAGATCTTTCTTTGGACACGTTTTTTTTATTGCAAATTAAATAAATAAATGTTAATAGCCCTTGCACGGCTTTCACTTCCATGTTGTGCCACATTCCTTCTAGTGGACAGATCGCTCACATCATTAAGATAAAATTCTTCTCGTAGCACATTTCAGTTTTACCAGTCTGCCTTGTTTCCTAAATTATTACATATTGTATAATATTCTCCTACTCAGATTGCAGCTGCAACATTCAGGAAAGTTTTTCAATTCTCTTTAAGCTCAATAAACACAGATACTATTTGACAGGATTTTTTTCCACAACATCAAAATCTTCTAGGGCACGTGGACCACTTTTAGTTTCTCAGGGACACCCCAGGGTCTCACCACACAGCTTCTGTATATCCTCTGCTTTCCCATCAGCCCTCCCTCCAGAGGAAGTGTCCCGGGCCTCAGGACTACCAGAGCAGAGAGAAGCAGGAGCTGGCTCCAGGGCAGACCTACAGGTTCAGAGTTGCAGGCATCAACTGCTTCGGCCAGGGAGACCTCAGCCCGGTCAGTGAGTTCAAGACCTGCCTGCCAGGTTTCCCCGGAGCGCCTTCTGCTGTCAGGATCACTAAGGTGACACATGGGACTCGCACTGACAACCTGCATAAACTACGAAAGAGCTGCCCCTTTAAAACACTTTCTTTGCACAGGCCAACGATTCGGTCCACATCACGTGGGACGCCCCCCCTTCCCCATCAGGCCGGATCCTGGAGTACTCCATGTACATGGCGGTGAGGAAGAGCCGCTCCACCAGCTCGGAGCGTCCGGGTCAGATGGCCTTCATCAGGATATACCGCGGCACCAAGACATCCTGCTCGGTCAGTCCACCCAACTGGAGAATGCCCAGATCGACTGCTCCGCCTCCAACCGGCCGGCAGTGGTCTTCCGCATAGCTGCTAAGAACGAGCAGGGCTACGGCCCCGCCACGCAGATCCGCTGGATCCAAGGTGCAGGAGCTGGACTTTATTTTCTGCTCATTTTTTTACCAGAATTATATGTTTTTCCAATTGTATTCAACCTGTCTCTGTGTTTTTAGATCCTATTAAATTGCGAGGGTCTGCCTCCAAAGCTGACAGCAATGCTGAGGCTGACCTAGATGCTGCTGACAGGTAACCAGTCAGCTCAAGATTCTTCATTTTCTCTTTCTACATTTTTTATTTTTAATAATTTATTTCTTGCTTTTTCAACTTTTTTCTTGCAGCTCCAGCTGAGTGTGTGGACCAATGACACCCGTTTTTGGAAAGAAAATATGTGCACTCAGGAAAATTGCAATTGTACGTCGCTGCGTTGTCTTACATTACCTACAGTTTTGTTAATTTATTTTCTTACGTATTTAATTATTCCCCTGTAAATATATTTTCATAGGAAGTTTGACCACTTGGGTATTTTAGTTAGTGAATTATTTCGATAAGTAATAAGAAATATGATGTTGACCCAACTAAGAAAAAGATGTAAAACTCTGAAAGCATCAGCCAGTGTACATCGGAAAGAAAATCTTGTTGTAATATTGCTGTTGTTTTTTGATCAGATACTTTTCTATGATTCATGTTGGGTTGTAGATCTTTTAAGATCTTTTAATGTGTTATCATTACCCCAGATTGTTAAAAAAAATATTTTGCAAGTCTGTCGTGAATACATTTTTTTTATGTTGACTTCAACTAAAGAGCAGAGCACAACTTATGTAGCTGGTTTTAATTAAAGGTATAGAAAATGTCCCATATTTCACGAAAGAGCGTTGTATGTTAACTTTTGTTGTCCTTGTCTTGACCAACTCATTGTTTAGTGGGCACAAAGTATTATTCTTGTCCTCCCTGGGCTCCTCCATCATGTCTGCACTCCAGATTATTACGGGCCTCTAACAGAGAGCTGTTATCCGGACCTCAAATTATTGAGAGCAGTGCTTTATCTCTTCATGTGGTTGCTAAAAAAGGATTTATTTCTTGTACTTCCTTTCATAAAGGAGCATTTATCTTATTTGTTTTATTTACACAAACATTTTCTGATGAAAATAACTACATTTAAAGTTGAGACAAATGGACATTTGATCAGAACATGCACATAAACCATTTCCCCCCGCTAACATTCATTGGTAAGGCTGCAGACTTATTACCGACCTTGAAGATGAATTGTGTTGAAGGTAAACTTGTATTAATCTTGTCCCTAAAATGAAATTCACTTGTGTTGTAGCCACAGATAATCCTTTTAAAAGTAGTTTCTGTAATGCAGCCGATTGTGTTTTAAGCGAGGCCAAATATATTGTAAAGTTGGACCAGTGGAAAAATATGACTTGCATTAAGCCTTTTTAAGTAGTAACCAAAAGGTTTACATGCTGTTTTAAGTAGTATTCATATATGTTCAACAGCTGCTTCTTACTGAGGGGGGTGCAGGATGGTCAGTACCATTTTTGTACATTAAATACAAGTTAAGATTACCAGGATTAACACTTTGCAATTTAATATTAGAAACGATGCTTACTGAAACATAGTTCAAATGTATGAATCATTTGAATGCTGAATACATTCAGTCAATATGTAGAGACTTGGAGGTTAAGCAATTTATCAGTTATATTATAATTATAATAGGTAACATTACTCACAAACTTGTTATAGCAAAGTACATATTGCCAGTACGAAAGTATTAATTGTAAAAAGTCCTTCCATAGGGTTTCGTAAAAGCTGTTTTCAACGACAGAAATGCACCTCGGGAAAAATGTCCCATGATCCCACAGTTTGTAGTTTTCAGATTAGCTAGCTATCACCATGGATGTATAACAATTGCTAGAAAAAAACAACAAAAAATAGTAAAGAAAGTTCCAAGTTCTAACAGAGGTAAGGGGCTTTCAGCTGCTGGAGTCTGAAACCCAGTATGAGCTGCACACAGCGTTAGCCATGGCAGGCTAATGTTACTAGCTCCAGCCTACAGTCTGCTTCTTGTTTAGGTCAGCCTACAGGTAGCCAGGCTGTGTGAATAGATTTCACGAGTCTTCTGCGCTTTTAATAAGACTTGGTGTCTGAATTTTGTTTATAGCTGATCGTCTAAAGTACACTGCTCTGACTTTGCATGACAAACGCCAGGAGGAGGGAGTGTCCGATAACGAACGCACGTAAGTAGCCAATGTTAGCTGGCTAGTTAGCATAAAGTCGCGGGACATTTAAAAACAACTCAATGCAGTTTAGACGGATTTGGTACGCCAGTTATAACTGGAATGAGATAAACGCGTAATCTAAATAAACTCATCACAGCTGATGATCCACTGGCTGTTGTGAGTGTCTCTGTTCAGCTCAGGCTAACGGTAGCTTGGTTGTAACTATTTTAAGGGAGCCAGATAACAACAAACAGTCAGTGCACATTAAGTTAAATACCATATCTCTGGTTTCTGACAGTAAGGTTGCCTAGCTTTATTTGTTTATGGTTTTAAAGTATATATATGAAACTACAGTGTATGCTGTGATAATAGCATTCTGAAGGTAGCTTCGTTGTGCTCAGAGACAGAGCTTTATGAGACTGACAGGGTGCTTGATGTTAAGAGGTTCAATAGTCAATCACTGACTGCTCCTCCACAGCAGCAGGGAGCCGACTAATCACTGGAGAAGACTCAGAGCGCCTCTGCTGAGAGGTTGTGATTTGAACAAGTAGCCAGGGGACTCTTCTTAATGCCACCATGGAAACTAACTGACAACAAAGCCAGCCCAATTCTGCCCTCTCTAAGCACCTCACCTCACTAGCAGGGAGTGTTTGTGGCTGAAAAGAACAAAGCTTGCTGACACCCCTATTTCATTTCTAAATAAAGACACAGCAGTTCTATTGCTTGGTTCAGAAAGCCTTCTTTATCTCCTCCTGTCTCTGGCTCTTTGCTGCAGAGGCGAGATGACCTCCTCCGCCCTCGGCCAGTCGCCACCCTTCATTCCGAACATGGAGCCTGGGATGGGGAAGTCTGCAGCCATGCTGGGCTTGTCTGCTGGGCTGGGGGGTGCAGAGATGGAGCTGCAGAAGATGCTTATTGATGAGAGGATGAAGTGCGAAAACCACAGGACCAACTACAAAACACTGAAGGCTGAACACACCAGGTAAAACTGATCTAATATAAACTTGTTAAGTATGTTTGGCAGTACTTTGTTTTGTATTGAGTACGAATTATGAGGGAAGACACTGAATAAAAACAAAAGAAAATATAATATTACTTTATGAACACTGTGTGTTTGCAGTAGTAGAGAAAACATCTCATAGAAACCATCCCTCCATAACCATACAACAACACTGACCCTGGCTATGATTGTATGAGTCGATGTGCTTCAGTTGCTGTGCACTGCGCTCACTCCAATCCTGCTTGCAGCCTGCAGGAGGAGCTGACCCGGGCGCAGGGAGAGCTGAGGCGCCTGCTGAGTGACAGACAGGCTCAGCAGGAGAAACTGCAGCTGCTGCTGGCCGAGCTCCGGGTAGACCTGCTGGACAGAACCAGGGAGCTGGAGGAGCTTCGGCTGCAGGTACACGAAGCCTGTGATGAGTCTCACACAATGCAACTTGGTAGAATCATGGATTTTTCTGCTGTTTGATTGATCAAAGGACAGGTTGGGGTTTCACTGATGTTATGGTTGAAATACATACTTTGTGCTGGGGACAGCCATTAGAACTGTTAAGAATGTGGTGGTCAAAAGTCAAGTTTACTGTAACCACACCTAACACGTCATTGGCAAGAACTCTAGAATTCATATTTTTACATTTTGACAATTTCGTGCAAATTTCAAACAAATGTCTTATAGAATATAATGATGAAGTGATGACACTATGGATTAAAGCTCAATTTGACTGTTTGGCGGAGCGAACCACAAGGATGTAATTATTGTTGTTTTTAATTATTAAAATTGCGTCTCCGTAAGATAACTTTAATCGACTTTCTGGCTACAAATGTGTATGCGTGTGTGTGTTTTGAGCAGGTGATGACCCCCCAGCGGCTGGAGTTGCTCAGAGCTCAGGTGCAGCAGGAGATGGAGGCTCCAGTCAGAGAGAGGTTCAATAAACTCGAGGAGGTCGGTCATGTTTCTGTGTCTGTATGGCACATAAGTATTATAGGGATGTCAGGCTACAAGAACTTTAGTAGACAATACCATTACTGGCTGCTAACATTAACTAGCTTTCCTTCTGCTGATTACATCACACTGTCCCATTATCAGAGGAAAACATGTATATCATCCATTTTTCATAGTGAGGTCGCCGCTTTCCAAACACGTTTTCTTTTACCATGGGACATCGTTTGTGTCAAGCCCTGATGTCAATCATATACTGTCCTTTGTATTATCATAGACCTATGAGGGAGAACATGGGTCAGTGAAAGAGTCCCCCACCCTTACTACTATGTAGTCATTATATATTGTATGCAGTTAAAATCATATTTTTTACATTTTTAGACTTTACATTGTGACTAACCCTATTATTTAATACAGCACCAAATACATCTCTTAACAGTGAAACGGTGCTAAGAACAAAGTTCTCTTCTGTTATCGATTATGTCACTTTGGAAATTGTTTTTAAAAATGATTAATAGCTGCAAATGGCTTCTATTGAAAAAAAAAGGAAATGTTGAAATTATCTTTAAATTCCTGCTTTAAATAGCGTCAGCAGCTATGACTGAAGTCAATAGCAACGGTCCAGAGGTCAGCATCGAGTGGCTTTTGACAATCTTTGAGAGTCTGTGCTGATTTCCATGTTGTCTGCCTGATTGCTCTCATCCTCTTCGCACTGATTAGAAGTGTTATTAGTCCGTGTACACGTTTTCTTTCCAGGAATCCGAGAAGTACAGGTCTGAGTACAACAAGCTGCGGTATGACTTCACTTTTCTCAAGTCCCAGTTTGACCATCAGAGGGAAGAACATGCTCGTACTCTGGAGGAGAGGAGGATCCGCTCTGAAGCAGAGGTCTATGTTGTCTGATAGTCAGCACTGTGTTTTTATGAAATTGTCCTACACTGGCGTGAAATGATAAAAGAAGATAATACTGTGAATGATCCCTTTCTGTTGGCAGGTGTCTCGTCTGGAGAAGGAGCGGGAGGAGCTGCTTGCTCAGTACCAGGGTTCAGACCCGCTGCGTGATGGCAGACGAGTGGAGGCTCTGCTGAGGGAGAAGGCTCAGCTCCACCTGCGGCTGAAGGGCCTGGAGGCAGAGGGGGCGGAGCTCCGGGCCCAGAGAGAGAACTCAGGCCAGCAGGCGGAGAACGTCCAGCGCATCCAGATCAGACAGCTGACAGAGAGTCAGGCGGCGGTGAAGTCCATGGAGGTGAGACGGCTGTTTGTTACAGCGCTTCCAAATAGTTTGACGCTTCAAAGCTTCATTCAGGTGGCATTTGGATCCTAAACCACAATTGAAAACTGTACAGCTTCATTTTTTGGGTCATCTTACTGGAAAATATCCCAGGTTAGGGGGGAGTGACAAAGCAGGGTTCAGAGTAATTGATGAATAACTTACAGAAATATCATGAGCAATAGCCCACCTTCTCCCCACCTCTTTTGGATCCTCTCTCTCTCTCCATCAAACACACACACAGCTTAGTCCTCTCTCTGGAACTACAAGTATTTATGTTGACCAAATTGACCAGTTCTATTCATTTAAGAAAGTTCATTTATTAAAAAGACCAACTTATTTAACCCCATGAATACCTTTATTCAAATGAAGGATATCGTTTAAGATTTCATGTATTTATCTTTTTGTTAATTGTTAGGATAAAGATATTTGTTCATATGTTATCATTTTACTATAAATGTGACCTTTTTTGTGGTTGTTGGATGTGATTAACGGTTGTTGGTGTGACAGGCGGAGCGTCAGTCTCTGCGTCTGCAGCTGGAGCGGATGGAGAGCGAGCTTCACCTTACACAGGAGCAGAACAGCCAGCTGAGCGGGAGGCTGCACCGAGCGGAGAGGGAGGGGGCTAGTCTGAGCGGACAGGTACGCTGACATATCATCACACAGCACTGTCTGGGCTGCTAAGCCAGGGTCAGTCCAATGAAAACGTTTAGTATTAAGGACAAACACTTGAAACCTTTATATGAACCATAATCCACAACAGTTTCTCCACACACACATGTGATTTGAAGCCTGAAAGTGAGATTGATTAATATTAGGTTTTTTTGGTTCTCAGATTGAAAGCCTGAAGCATTCCCATAAACTGGAGGTGGACAGCACCAGGTTCGAGTGTGCCCGCTCTAAAGGGGAGCTGGAGAGGGAGAGAGACACACTGCTGGGGCAGGTTGATGGTATGACACACACACACACACACACACACACACACACACACACCACACACACACACACAGGCTGTTACATGTGGAAGTGATCATTAACACTTCCCAAATCGTATTTCTTTTTTAGTCTTTAATGTGGTACGCAGTCTACAAACTGCACCTACTTAATGCCATGTCTAATGATGAAGTACAAACACATG
Organism: Dissostichus eleginoides; assembly: GCA_031216635.1. Taxonomy (NCBI): domain Eukaryota; kingdom Metazoa; phylum Chordata; class Actinopteri; order Perciformes; family Nototheniidae; genus Dissostichus; species Dissostichus eleginoides. Next base: position 23,171,194 of record CM062283.1, on the reverse strand, counting down.
ATTTTACATTTCAGAATTGTGGGTAACGTGCTCCTATGCTCATGATTAGAAATCATCCTTAGCGGGGGTTGTTCCGCGGACAGTGTTGAGTCAGTGCACTGCGGCTGGTGCTAAACCACTTCCCACTTGACACACACACACACACACACACACACACACACACACACACACACACACACACACACACACACACACACACACACACACAGGCGTAGAAATGGAATAATATCAGAACAGGAACTCTGAGTTACATTTGTATTAAAAGGGAAGACAAAGATATACTTTGACAATGCAAGAAGAAACCATGAAAACAACAGGAGTAAATGATTGTCTTTGTTCAAAGTACGGAGCCTCTGTTATTATTTATAACCTTCATAAATTAGAGCACTTGTTGCAGCCGCGGCGCCACGATTTCAATTTTGGGTGGGCCAATGTAATTTCGGCTGGGCCTGTTCTAATAGATGTTTCTCGTTAACAAAAATAAAATAAAAAGAAATGCCTGCATATCATTGTAGGCAACTGTGTAATGCATATTTCCTATAGTAAAGACGCTTTTTCTAAACCCTTCTCTCTTAAACTTTTTCACTTATAGAAGCTTAAATATTATTTAAATGATTAAGCGGCACGCTGCATGGCCGCAATGAGTGAAATGAAATGTTATACTGCATGTTATCTTGTTTTGGTTCACAATACATTGATACATTTTTAGAAACAAAGAGCATACAACAGCAGAATATGGAATAATGAGCGAGCACCTGATGTGTGTCTGTGTGGTTAGACCGCAGCCTGCTGTGTGTCTGTGTGGTTAGACCGCAGCCTGCTGTGTGTCTGTGTGGTTAGACCGCAGCCTGATGTGTGTCTGTGTGGTTAGACCGCAGCCTGATGTGTGTCTGTGTGGTTAGACCGCAGCCTGCTGTGTGTCTGTGTAGTTAGACCGCAGCCTGGTGTGTGTCTGTGTGGTTAGACCGCAGCCTGCTGTGTGTCTGTGTGGTTAGACCGCAGCCTGCTGTGTGTCTGTGTGGTTAGACCGCAGCCTGATGTGTGTCTGTGTGGTTAGACCGCAGCCTGCTGTGTGTCTGTGTAGTTAGACCGCAGCCTGGTGTGTGTCTGTGTGGTTAGACCGCAGCCTGCTGTCCTTTTTAGCAGATCTAGCGAAGTGAGCGGCCGCGCGTAAATGGCACTGGTTCTCTGACGCGGCACTTTTCAGAGGCTGCAGATTTATCATTAGGCTACTTCCTTCTGATACTGCAGAGCTTTCATGAGCTGAAGGTACGTTTCATACTAAAGCAGCTGGGCAGCAGATACTGTTGCTTCACACTCAGAAGCTTTGCTGATTTGGGCTGGAGAATGCCTGCCGCGTCTGGGTGCGCTCCGGTAGTTGCAAATGGCACGACATTTTAGCTCTACGTTTCTTAATCATTTTCCTAGATATTTAGTCTCAATATGAAATGAGGAATCTCTTGCTTTGCACACGTGAGAATGATGTCCGGTAAAACTTTACGTGTTCCCGATCTTTCTCAATGATCTCTCCCTGTCGGCCCTCTGGGTTGAGTAGCTGGTGGAGGATGGTTCCATGGTCAGACTTCACGCACTGTCTGTAGTTTGTAGTTCTCTCCATAGCTATTGCATGAGCTGCGCTGCATTCGTGTTTACTGAGAGCATAGTCGATATGTTTCCAGTCCCTGTAACCATGGCGACTGAATGTATCTTCTCCGCCGGCCCCGTCTCTCTCACTAGAATGCCGGCACATTTTACAAAACACACTGTGCTTGCTAATGCTATACTCCAAGAATGTGTACTTGTCATACCAGTGGGCAGCGAAGCTCCTTTTTTTTTGTCCGAAAAGTGTCTGAGGGTACTATATGGGCTTTGGCTGTGAAGCCGCCGGGTCATCTATGGCTGATAGGTCCGGCACTGGGACGCTATTTTCTGTTATCCTGCAACGGGTGCTACGTCCCGCAGAGGGACTGAGCTCAGCGGGGGCACAACATTAAACACACTCTCGTCTCTCTGAGGCGGCACCTGCTGTGAGGATGATGAGTGTGGTGGTGTGTGTAGTCCACTGGCCTGCGCGCGCCCGCGAGACGTTCTACGATGTCTTTGCTCCCGCGCTTCCACTATGAGTTCGGTCCAATTCACATTTTACGTTATCTGATTACGTTAATTCATGTTGCTTTTAATTTTACAAGTTTTTTTAAAGGGCAACACATGTTTGCTCTTATTTAATTGTTAGTTTTGATAATCAAAAATTAAAATGTTGGAAACTATATTTTTCAATGAATGGGTGGGCCCAGTGACAGAGATGCACACACAGGCTCTCCACAAGTCAGCCGCGGCTGACTTGTGGAGAGCCTGTGTGTGCATCTCTGCCTCTTTATCGCCCTCCTGTCTAAGAAAGGCCAACACTACTGTATGTGCTGAAGTGTTCTCAGCACATGTTTAACTTTGCACTCTGTACTTTTTTTACTTTGATCATTAGAGTAAGACTTTATTTAACTTAACAAGTCATCTGTCAGACCCTCTCATCTCAGATCATATGTAGCATTTGTCTCCGCAGAAGAACACGGGATCCGTAATCATTCTTACTGTTCGCATCAACCTGTTTCCCCCTCACCCTCAGATTGTCATGGTAACGTGTGTCTCAGGTCTGCAGGCAGATGTGGAGTTGATGAAGGCTTCGGCAGAGAGACACAAAGACATTCTGGTTGAGAAAGAGAGGGAGTTAGTGAGGAGGGTGCAGGCTGCCCGTGAGGAGGAGCTCCGGAAAACTGCCATCCTGCACGAGGAAAAGTGAGAATCCCCTTCTTCTTTTGTTGTGGAAATGCCATCAATACAGAAAACATATTGGTACAAAATCAAAAAGCTAATTTACTGTTCTTCCTCTCTGCAACTCGTCTTTTTATCTGTATTTACTCGTCATGCTTTCTGTTGCGAGGCTGGAGGTGGAGAGCCGTCTTGCAGCTCTGGAGCAGCAGAGGGCGCTGCAGGCTGCTGCAGAGCACGGCCAGCAGGAGGAGTGGGAGCAGCGGCTCCGGAGCTCCCAACAGGCCGAGGAGTCTGTCCGCAGAGAGCTGCACTCCCTCAGGTCAGCAGGACACTCACCCGTTATATCCACCAGGGGGCTATTTCCAGCTTATTGGTGACATTCTGGCTGCCTAAAGGTTTAGTTGTCTTTGCAGAGCTCGACAGTAACGGTTGCCAGGTTGCCATTGGCAACCATTCAGAAAAAATGTCAACCACTTCTTGGCCTTTGGTTGCCATCAGTGGCAACCAGTTTTTAACATGAAGAAATAAGGACAGCAAACAGCTAAATGTGCACCCCACCTGATACTTAAGTTGCACGTGCATTGGTGTGATTACGGAGCCAGAAAGCGATGCACGTTTACTCGCGTGCGCGGTGCGCCGTGTCTTTGTTTTACAATAAATGGCGAAGCAAATGAAGTTGTTTGACTGTGGGGTAAAAAGTTCGGCCAACCCGTCAACATCTCAAAGGAATGTTCAAAGTGATTCAACTGATAAAGTGCAAGGTGAACCCGAACGAAAAGCAAAAAGGAAATGTGTAAAGTCTTGGGAGGAGAAACATATTTACATTCTGCTCCGTTGTGCAAAATAAAAGTGCAAAACGAAACTTTACCATAGGAAAATATTGGCATACAAATATAATCACTTCTATAAAAAAGGTAACACATTTTAAATATAGTTAGACATTAATAAATCATTTACAGCATTAATAATTAATATCTAATTCTTAACTGTGAATGGTTTTCATTTATTTAACATTAGAAATGTATTAGTCTGGCCAATCCAACACTTCAACGCTGAAGGGCCAATGGATCTATGGTGGGGGTCAGCACAGAGGTCAAGGAAACCCACATTTGAAAGGGAGACAACGGATGACCAAGAAACTAGTTTGTGAGGGATCTGTGAAGAACATGACAACAGCTGCACTACTGGTATGTTGTATACCAGCAATAGAGGGTGGACAAGTTTCCTACCACTTTAGTTTCAAATAATTGCGTTAATGACTTATTGTAAAGCATTTGAACATTCTTTTGTGTCACATGTTCATTATTAAGTTGATGTATAACTGTATAGTATCTTAATTATTTAAAATACAAGGTGACTAAAAATAGCAACCGTATTTTCAGTTTTGGCAACCACAAGCTGATGCCTGGTTGCCAGCCTGGCAACCACTTTAAAAAGTTAGCGTTGAGCCCTGCTTTGACATACAATAAATAAAATGCACGTAAAGGCCACAGTTTATTTCCTGCAACACATTTAGAAGAAAGGAGACTGGAGTTTGGGAGATGGTGGCCATGTTACCTTGTTGAATAATATCCCACTTTCCCTTTTATCCTTAATTTCTACAAATGTTTGTGGTCAATTGCTAAAAAATAATGGCTTGTGAGCATGTTCCTGCAGTATTATACTTTTATTATTTTATTAAAATTACAGCGTGAGTATTGTGTGAAATAGGTCTATGTTCCTTTTCAAATCATACAAAGAAAAATTGCTTTTGTTTGTGACGGCATGTCCTTTAATCTCTAACTCATTATGACATTCAGTGCCTCGTGTTGTGGGTTACAGAGGCAAGCTCCAGCAGCAGAGCGTCCAGCAGGAGGAACTGGAGGCAGAGGGCAGAGACGGCTGACCTGCAGCAGGTACCAGCCTCCACACCCCCATGTGTGACTCATGCTGTCACACAGCCTGGCCAGGGTGTAGGACTGAAATAAACGCGTTTCTTTTATGACCCAACAGCAGAACCAGGAACTAGGTGTTCAGCTTGGCACGCTGTCTCACTCTGAGAGCGAGATGCTGGGGACAAACCAGCGCCTGAGAGAAACCCTGGAGCGCCTGAGGGAGGACGTGAGGGGGGCTCGGGCTCAGGCTGAGAGGAGCCAGCAGGAGGCAGAGAGGTGCGGCTGCTGCTGCCTCACACTGTCTTCGTTACTTTAGTGGTGATTTACTGGGGAGGCCCCAAACTGTGGAGCAGCCTCCCATTGGATCTTAGAACAGCAAACTAAATAAAAGTCTTATCTTTTTAATTTGGGGTAATTTCAGTGGTATCACTGTTCATGTTTTATTGTTTTGTGGTTCTGTGATATAACTCTTTCTGTTTTACATTGTATTTGTATAACTTGTATTTAATTATGTTCCTTACTCTTTATTTTTACTCATTCTTATTTGCATAAGAATGAGTAAAAATTCATTTACTAAAGCACTTTGGGCTGCACCTTGCATGAAAGGTGCTATATAAATAAAGAGTATTATTATTATATTATCCATGTTTACTTTGGATAGAGGGTTACCAACATATAGAAATGCAATGTAGATGATGCGCCTAATAAACACTGTTGTGTGTTGTCTCTCCTGTGCTGCCCTCCCTCCCTCCAGGCTGGTGGAGGAGCGTCGGGTGGAGTGGTTGGAGGAGAAACACAAACTGCAGGAGCGAGACGCTGAGCTGCAGCACAAATACTCTCAGGTGAAGGAGAAGCTGCAGAGGGCGGCGGCGGCACAGAAGAAGGTACCGCTGCTGTGACACTTCTCATTTAACATCCACACTCAGAGACCGGCTCAGGGGGGGGGAGTCAGGGGGGGAGAGAGTCAGGGGGGGAGAGTCCCTTAAACAGTGTCATCTGTTACAATTACTAATTACTTGTTAAAAAAAGTAATTGAACCACCCCAATTTTCAAGTAATGTATCCTGATTACATCCGTTACTTTTCGATTACCTCAATATCAAATACGCATATAAAGAAAATAGAAAATAATTATCAATAAGTTTGCTTTTACTAATTATATTGCGATAACAGAGAAGAGAAGACAACAATGTAACATTAGAAAAGAAGAAACCGTTCTGTGTCAGAAATGTGACTCTTTCAGTGACTCAGTGATGAACATGCCTCTCGTTAGGCAAATTCCTGTTCCGAGTGTTGGACTACGGAATTTGACGAAGTAAAAAGCAAGCAAATATTCCGGCCACTACTTTACTAATTCATATTTGTGCTGTTAACATTGTTCCGCCTAATATAATGTTTCTGTCTGTTCATAGTCCGGCTGGATTGTGGGTCCAGCTTTTCCTTCCTTTGTTGTGATCATCACTTGTCAGATTAATTGTGCTAATGATGCACGTAAATATACTTTGTTAAGTATTCTATTCACACTTGACACTCAAACCTTATTTAAATAGTAGACAGGTTAGTTGACATTAGTTGGCTAACATTAGCGGTTAGCGGTTGGTCTACTCTACCCGTAAATGCTTGTTCCAATGAGACGTAGACCCCCCGGATTAAGAGGGTATATTCACAGCTGGCAGGAAAAAGCTTGAACGTAACAGTGATTTTGTTTCTGAGCTCAATAACTGTCCAAACGGTGAGCGAGAGTTAAAATGCATGGTAACATCCTGGTAGAAAGCCCTAACTTTTAAAAGTGTAACTGTAATCTGATTACTTATTCTTTTTGTCTATAACTGTAATGGATTACAGTTACTGTTTCTTTGTTTCCTAACGATGTAACACCTTAACATGCAATCTGTTACTCCCCAAGCCTGCTTGCCACAGTAGTCTCCTTCTCCTCTGAGTTCACAAGAGGTTAGCCAATAAGTGTGTGTGTGTGTGTGTGTGTGTGTGTGTGTGTGTGTGTGTGTGTGTGTGTGTGTGTGTGTGTGTGTGTGTGTGTGTGTGTGTGTGTGTGTTTGTGTGTGTGTGTGTGTGTGTGTGTGTGTGTGTGTGTGTGTGTGTGTGTGTGTGTGTGTGTGTGTGTGTGTGTGTGTGTGTGTGTGTGTGTGTGTGTGTGTGTGTGTGTGTGTGTGTGTGTGTGTGTGTGTGTGTGTGTGTGTGTGTCAGAGGCGAGCGCAGACGGAGCACAGAGACACGAGGCTGCAGGAGAAGCTGCAGCTGAAGGAGGCCAGGATTCAGGAGCTGGAGCTGGGCGCTGCTGCAGCCAACAAGTACAACGTTTTTATAATTAGAATCCACTTTACTGATATAGCACCTTTCAAAACTTCTTTACAAAGTGCTTTCACATAAAACTACAGAGAACCAGTGAATTAAACAAAAGCAGTGAAACACAAAGTAAAACACACACACATAAGAGCTGACGTGTTGCAGCCCTGATCTCCAGAGTCCAGCCGCTCTGACAGCAGCTGTCTGCTTTGTGTTTGGACCTGGACCTGGGAACGACCAGCAGCAGGCCTCCGAGGAGCTCAGGGTGCGGGACGGGGTGTAGGGCTTTAAAAGGTCAGATAAATAACTTGCCTCTTAAGGCCTCGCCCCAAGTTATTTATCTGACCTTTTAAAGCCCCTACACCCGTCACTTATCCTTATTGCTGACTTATAAGGATAAGTCGGCAATAAAATCCTAACATCGATTCTGAAAGCAACAGGTAGCAAGGATCGCTGTGATGTGGTCATACTTCCTGGTCGGAGTTCAAATCCTTGCAGCAGAGCTATAAACATTTAAAAAATGAATGAGCTGCTTAACGGCTGGCAGGTGTGGTAAACAGTTGTGTGTGTGTGTATGATCTCCCCTCTTCCTCTCTGTCAGACGCTCCTCTTCCTCAGAGGAGCAGCCTCCGCTCAGCAGGCGGATGAAGGAGCTGCAGCGTCGACACAACGAGTTTCGACGCCTCCTATTGGGGGGCCATGCTCCCTACAGCGCCGGCCACGCCTTCCTGACCTCCACATCCACCCGCCCCCTCCCCGGGTCTGAGGGCCAGCAGGCCAACATCCCAGTAAGCATTATGAGTCGCAGCCAGTTCATGGACGAAAAAACAGCTCCAAGTAAAAATGTACGAGGCTCAGAGCACCTTTTAACACACAGGAAATAGACCAGAATGCAATGCAGCAACAGTATAAGTTGGGTTTATAAGTGATAGGATCTCGATTCTCTCTTTACTCACACAAATAAAAAGTCACACCCTGTGGGCGGATGTGGAAAGGGTGGAGAGCATCTGAAGTACGACATGAACAAATCTCTGTTTCAATCACATATCAAACAAAGCCACATGTTGAGGTTGACTGTTTTAACTCCCCACACCCTTACAGTGTCTGAGTGATGAATACACTCTGAGATCAACACACAGCAAACAGGAAACTATGTTGTACTGGATCTCAGTCTATGGTTATCCATGATGAAAAAGTCACACAGGTACACACACTTATGATGGACCATCTCTCTCCTGGAAAGACCTCTTTTGAATATGATATTAATGAAAGCCGTTTGTTGGCTCGAGTAGAACTATTCTTGTTCTGTTTTTCACAACTGTGATAATGATTGCTCTACAGTACTGCAATATCCTACATGTTCATTATTACGCGTTTGTCCATCACTTTAAAGACAAAACTGCTCCACCAAATGAAAAGCAGCTCAAAGAATGTAGTTCCAGCCTTTGGGAAACGATGAATCCGCCCACCACAATACTTTCAATTATAACACTGTCATACTTGTCGCCCAGCCGTGTCCTGACCAGCAAAAAGGAGTTGTTTCTATCAAATCGAGATACAGATCCTATGATTGAATAAAGTCAGACTGAAGCATTCTGTTAACGAGTTAACAGGAAACGGGGGAGGGGCCGGAGACTACAGGAGAGCTTCAGTGTGAAACAGAATGCAGCATAGTAATAGTTTTTCAGTGTCTTGTTTTCAAAATCTTAAGTGAAAATGAAACACCATTAATGACCCTTGCCTAATAGCAATACTGTGTGTGTGTGGGGGGGGGGGGTGGGGCTAACCGCTGTAGTGATGTCACACTGTGTCCTGCAGGAGGAGCAGCACCAGAGGGAGCTGGCTCTGCTGCGCCGCCGGCTGGAGGACCTGGAGAGCGCCCAGCAGCAGCAGCTGCAGGACCTGGGCTCTCTGAGGGACCCCCCCCAGCCTGACCTCTGACCCCATTGGAACTGCATTTGTGAGACGTGTTGTGTTTGTCACAGCAAGGACACCAGCAGTGTTTTTATATAAATGGAAGCATCATTTATTGGCGTATTTTAAAAAAAAAAAAAGAAAAAGTAGAGATGAGAAGAGAGGCCAGCGTTTACATGTGTTTCTATCATTGTGAGCTGCAGCTTCAGGTAAAGGTGAGCCTGGCATCCTCAGGGTTGAATTTTGCATTTAGATGTTTGTTGTTTACACACATTTGTTCTGAAGCGATTTAAATAACATGGCTCTTCCATCTGTGAATTGCACAATGTATATACACAGAGCTCATGTCATATATTGAAATAAATGATTAGAAGATACAGTTTGTTCTGATATCAGTGGTTTGACTTATTCAAGATGACTCAAGATCCTAGAATCACACAATTGTGTGGCAACAAATCTGTTTAGGTAAAGGAACTGTGACCAGACCTCAGAACATAGAATGGTTCTTATCGACATACGTGTTGGTTACATGTCTGATTTCAGTAAATGCATCTTTTTTTATAACAGGTGATTTGCGCATCACTTCAATGTTATAGATGCCAAGGACTTCCCAGAGTTCAGAGTCCAGCAGGGTTGTGTGTCATGTGAGAGCAAGAAGGCTTGCTCAGTTCCAGGAGCAGCTCTTCAGTTCATCAAAAGAGTTTTTAACATGGTGTAGTTGCTCCATCATCTCAGAAGGGGCTCCATTTAGGTTCAGCTTCTCTTTGATCTGTGGAAAAGGCAAAAGACAGTAAAGAGCATATTGAAAACCTACTCCAAATGCCTTCTTAGCCTAGTAGCTACTCTTACTCCAAATGACTGCAACTTCCCTAGTTCAATTCCAACCCTGGAACCTTTTACTGCATGTCAGACCCCTTTCCCTCCCCAGATTAACAGTCTCTACCACAACAATTGTCTGGGTTATCCAGTCGTTTCAGTTAATTGATCCAAGAATGAGTAAAAGTGAGAAAACTGTAGTGCTCATATAAAGCTCTGCAGGGTTCACTTCTGTGCCACTCCGCACATGAGAGCAGGAAACGACTGCTCAAAAAAGCAGAAGTGTGAAATAACTGCTGCTTCCAACATCTACGATACATCTCACAACAAAGGGAAACAGTGAAGAATACAGAAACCAGTTGTGGTGCACATGAAGCAGAAAGCACCAGCGTAAATGGGTCATTCCAGAAGAAAGACATTTTCTGTCCCATCTATGACATTTCATATAATCCATGCCCAGAGTGCTAAAACATGCACTTGTGGTGTTGAATATACTTGTTCTTAGACAAATGTAAATGCAGTGGTTGAAAAAGTGGTTTCAAAATATTATTTTAAATATGGAATAGCTCTAAAACACCCCTCAAATGTCATTTTTCTCTGGCCCTCCTTCTCGGTGACCATCTTGCTTTTCAAATAGAACATTTGAAATAGTATTTTTATTGACTTTGATTTGCTTTTATTATGTTGATATATGTCTCTTGTAGGGTTGGAATACAACAATTTGGAAAATCCTAAACCTATTTTAAATAACAGTAATTTCCACGGATGGTGTGTCCCTCATGCGTGCAACACTTACTAACAAAACTATTAAGCTTGGCAGAGGAAGTGAAAAATGTTTTCACTTCCTCTGCCATAATTAGATAATTACAGTTACAGAGTTGTATTTCCTGCAGTACAATTCTGTCTTTAGTCAAATGTAATGTTTATATATCATTTATACAGTTTAAATATATAACTGTATTTTTCCAGAATATGAATTGACTCTTTTGTTATTTGCACCGGGGAGCCTAAACTTGTTAAGGTTGCAACAACTAACATTTATTTCTAAAAAGAAAACTCTAAATGAACACAACTGTGTTTAAATTATAGTTAGATCAAGAGATTAATATAATTTGTTTTAATTGATTTCAAAGTTCTAGCCCACCATTGAGCGCTGCTGAAAATGAAACGTCTAATAAAAAGTGTACCAATGATGCCCGAGCTGGCGGAATCATTTTTTGTGATGATTTACTACCTGATCTCCTCAAATCTGACGTCACATTGAGTCACACTTAACAAATCCACATGTGACATCCACAACATCATCCGTTTGTTATCATATAACAGATCATATATTTAACTAAATAAAATGGAAGTGAATGTAAGCGAGTGAAGATGAACTCACCTCTGTGAAGTAGCGCTGTATGAACTTGTAGAGTTCTCTGAGGGCTACAGATTCGTTGAACTCGTTTTCATGTTTCTACAATCAAAACAAACGAGTGACTCATCCATTCACTGCTGGTCATTATGGTCAAAGGTTCTGCACTAAAAGGACATTACCTTTGACTCTTCCTGCAGGAATTCCTTGAATTCTGAGTCTGTGATTGGTGGCTGGTCTCTGATCTGCTTGTAGTAAGCCTTTACTTCCTGTTTGAACTTGGGAATGTCTTTGGCATAGAGGAGCTTGTTGGTTGGTGCATGCTGGAACACAATGGTATTAAAGGTATGAATTCATAGACGCAAACACTCTCTTGTCTTTACATTAGGGTTAATCCAATGGTTCCACCTCCACCTGCTGTCTCACCAGGCAAAGGAGAAGCTGTCAGTTGGTAAATGATGAGCTGTGTATTGTACAGTACCTTTCCTAGCTGGGTCTCACTGAGGGAGAAGGAGTCCATGAAGGCCTGAGCGATGACGGTCAGGCAGCTGTCCAGCTGTGGAGTCTTCTGTATGTCGAAAACAAACTGGGGGTTCTTCAGGATGTTGACCCAGAAGCGCAGAGGCAAACTGCAAAGTAACAAAAGACATGTCAGAAAGGAAAGCTGCAGTTTAAAGTCTAAAACTAAATATTTTCACCCGGATCAGACAATACCTGTTGGTCTTCCAGATATGCAGGACATCTGGGTCAATGATCTTCAGAGAGTCTGCTTGAGCATCCAGGAAGTCAAAAAAGTATTTGACAGCATGCGGTGCCCTGCAGTGCGGCGTCCCCCAGATACACCTGAACAGGTTCTCCACAAAGGAATGCACGGCCACCTTAGAGAGGAGCAGGTGATGTCATTTCCTGCTGTCCCTTAAAGTTCACATCAGTAAAAAATATGTTTAAATTCCCTCTTCTCTGTGATAATTAAACTTTACAACTGTACAGAACGCTGTACTATCAAATATAATTTTTCCATCATCAACAAAAGAGAAGTACTAAAACATTTTTTTTGTTTTCTCCCTCTTCCCCGTCTCTTTTCACACTGTTGTCAGGTGGTCCTTGCTAGTAAGATAGTTATTATGTATACGTTTGCCACAAACTTGGTTTTGGGTAACTGACAATCAACAGTGTGCGAGTGAAACTGAAACAGCATGCTTCCTCTGCAGCGTGGAGATGGTGTGCGATACGGACTCTGCTTTCAGTAACTTAGCTCCTCTTGCCTTGGTGGAGAGCAGCTTGGTGAGGTGCACTTCCTTTAGTTTTAACTTCTTCCTCTCTGGGTTCTTCCTCTGGTCCTCATCTACATCAGGATCAATCTGCAGAAAGTTGCCATTTCAAAAAACATTCAGTTAGTAGTTTTCTGAGATGTGCACAAATGAATAGTGCACATAAAGTAGTTTGTGACTTCAAATGATCTACCACAGCACACATAAAACACAAACTGTTACTCACCAAGTGAAAGTATTTCCCAGAGAAGTTCTCGTCATCTAAAGGAGAAAAAAGAAACATAAACTGTAATCATGAGCGTAAAAAAAAAGCGTCCTCTATCTGCCAACTTCTGGTCTATTTTTGCTGTAGCAACTATTACTCATAAGCTTCATTTGTTTCGCCGAAGCATTTCGAAAGAAAATTTTTAACACATTGAGGTGAGAACTTGGGATTTCAAATGCTCAATTCTACTAGGTCTAAAATGTGCTATCCAGTGTCACCTCTAAGAGTGGAGGTCATGAGAGAGGTATTCACTTTCACAGCTAACTCTTGTGAAGGAGAAGAGCATTGGCTTCACAAACAGTTTGAAGTGTCGGCTCTTACCCTTTAGACTCCCCTGCGGGCTCAGAGGAGGATGAGCTTTCCTGGAAATAACTTTCACTGTCGCTCTATCAGGAACCTTCAGGAGCACAAACACACCGACACACACAGGTTCATAGATAGCAACATGTTGAATGTTCATGCATCATCTTGTAAAAAAGGGAAATAGTCTGTGAAGTGACTAGAACAGCATGAGATGGCTAGAAATACGTTTTAAAAGTTCAAATGAAAGCATGAATTTACATCATCCACGCTGTCGTTTTCACATCTCACTGTTTGGTTTTATTGTGTGTGTGTGTGTGTGTGTGTGTGTGTGTGTGTGTGTGTGTGTGTTGGTAACAAGAAACCAGTCAGCCTTAGAAATCCCCTGATACTGTGTGTCGCCCAGGTGCTTTGCACAGAATGTGTGTCCGTCCCTTATGGATATGTTTGCGATGAGAAGCAGATGTTTAAGAGACATCTGCTTTTCTGGAACTTAGGCAAGGCAAGTTTATTTATATAGAACCTTTCAGCACATGGCAATTCAAAGTGCTTTGCAAATTAAAATAAAAGACCTTGAAGAATAAATACAGCAGAAAGACATTATAAAATGGCATTTAAGAACAGGCATTAAAAAGCAAAGATAATAAAATAAACACAACAGATATAGAATACATGAATAGAAGCCATACCACAGCTCACTCAAATGCAGCGACAAAAAGATACCTTTTTAGTCTGGATTTAAAAGTATTAACAGTTGCAGCAGACCTGCAGGATTCAGGGCGTTTGTTCCAGATAGTCGGGGCATACTAGCTAAACGCTGCTTCTCCATGTTTAGTTCTGACTCTTGGAACAGAGAGCAGACCCGTCCCAGATGACCTGAGACTCCTGGATGGTTCATAGTTTTGCAGGAGATCGTTCATAGAATTTGGTCCTAAACCATTCAGTGCTTTAAAAACCAGCAGCAGTACTTTAAAATCAATTCTTTGACACACAGGAAGCCAGTGTAAAGACTTCAGAACTGGACTGATCCACTTTCTTAGTGTTAGTGAGGATTCGAGCAGCAGCGTTCTGAATTAGCTGCAGCTTTCTAATAGATTTTTTAGTGAGACCTGTGAAGACACCATTACAGTAGTCCAGTCTACTGAAGATAAAAGCATGGACACGTTTTCCAAATCCTGCTGTGACATTAGTCTTTTAATCCTAGATATATTCTTAAGGTGATAGTAGCCTGACTTAATAATTATTGTTGTAATGTGACTGTTAAAATTCAGGTCAGAGTCCATCACTACACCTAGACTAAACTTAGGAAAATATTTTCATTTTACTTTTGCTCTATTGTAATTTAATTAAAACATTATTTTCTCAGAATTAGATGTAACAAGGATTTCCCCAGAGAGCGACACCTCTGTTCTATTGTCTGCCTGACTGTAAATGATCCCATGCTGAAGTCCATCTGTGACGGTTCTCTGACAGAAGACAGACACATAGAGCACAACACGCCTCCATAGTCCCATTATAAAGCCATTAGGAACCACTCTTCCCTCCAGTACTTCTCCTCTTTTATATCAAATGCTCTCTTCTTGTTAGATTTAAGTAATGGAGAAACTTCCCCTCTACTTTCAATAACATGCAGTACATTCAGTCGGTCCATCTCAATTCTGTTGTTGCTACAGAAAATGAAGAGTCTTAACAGCAAATTAAGAAGTGCTCCAAGAAGCCTTTGGATTGCAGTCGACAATGAAAAAGCGTCTTTGAGCACTTATGATCGCTTGATAAATAAATATGGATAACAGGTTGCATTCAGCATAGAGACATTTCTGTATGGAAATGTGCTGCGTCACCTTTTTGTTTGTTTCTTTAAACCACTTCTTCTGGAGACTTTTCAGGTGTTCCAGCATGTGAAGATTCAAGCTGTCAATGTTTAATTATGGAGGGTGGGCTTTGCAATGAGGGGTTTGTTATTTACATTTTAAATCCAGTTTTTGTCAAGCCGTAGCGCAAAAATTAAATCCACCACAGAAAACCTGTATGCTCCTGTCCTGCAGGAGGAAGCAGGAACAGCGACATTACTGTCTTTGAGAGAGGAGCTGGTCCAGCTGATAAACAATGCCCCCCCTCAATGGGATTAGTCTGAGGCGGTGTTTACACGAGAACGAAACGGGTTGTATCTGCTACTTCTTCTCTCTATAGCCCGTTCGTTCACACGAGGCCATAACGGACCCCGCAAACGATAACGGGTCCCAAGGTGGATAGATCTGCAACCGGAACGCTCTGGGGGGCCAAACGGCTCAGTGTGTACGCCCTATACGATCATTTCTGATAACGATGACGCCATAGCCAGCCCCACCTCTCCCCACCTCTGCTGCTCACTGCGGAAGCATGGTCAGTAGCTACTGTCAGTAGCTACTGACCATGCTCCAGATGTTAGTGCAAAATCTACTGCTCCTCTACCACAACCATCAGCAACAGGTGGACATGGAGAACTACATGAACTACATGTTGCTAAATCCACCGCGGGGCATAAACAGAAGGGCAACCATGGCAACCATGCTCGGGGGTCTTCTTTGCTGCTTTTGGTGTATTTTGTGGCAGAAGTACAGCGCCACTTACAGGCCCGGCATATGTACTACAGCGTTTCCAGTGGTCTCGTGTGAACGGAAGACTTTTTTGATAACGAATTTGGTCCGTTTGCGTTTGCACTCCCGTGTAAATGGGGTCTGAGGAACAGCGCCTGAGTGAGCTCTGCCCCCTCTCCACCCCTCCCCCGGTACTCACCTTGTAGTGCCTGAGTGTGTTCAGCATGGTCACCTCCCCGATGACCTCAGAGCTTGCATCCACCTCCTCCAGAGGAAAAAATAACCCATCCCGTTCATACTCTGGTAGGAAAAGGGAAGCAGGTTATGGTTACACAGTGTGAAAAGTAGCTCACCACAAATTTGAGTCCCTTTGGGCACTACTTCATTCCAAAGAATTGAGACATACACCAAAACAATCTAGATATATTTATAACACTACAGGTCAGTAAGCTAAATATGTATTTTAGATTTTAGAGTTACCTTTAAAAAGTCAGAAAATGAGTCAATAATCTATAGTTTGATTTTATCAGCAGCTCAGTCATTTATCTAAAAGGCCTCTTTTTATAGTTCGTAGTTAAAAGCCGCTTTCACACCAAGTACTTTGCTGTACTTAGTCCCGCCGAACTCTTTAGTCCCGGAACTATCTAGTAAATCGCGTTCACACCGGAATAAGTCCCTGAGGGAGGATTACGCAAATGAAGCCGCTGACGTCACTTCTTCTTCTTCTGCTTTGGGTTTACTGGCAGGCCGCAAACACTTCATGGCGTATACTGCCACCCGAAGTCCCGGAGTCCCCCGGAGTTGGGGACTGGGCCAGTCCGACTGGCTTCAGTAGAAGCCTTCCGAGTAAATCACCAGAAGCGCCGACACCTCCTCATCACTCCACCGCTCCCATGTTTTCTTTTGTGTTGCCATAAGTCAGTCTCTCTCCGTTGGTGCGCTGGGCTAATGCTAATGCTAATAATGCTAATGCGAGCAAATAAAAATGGCGGCTTCACAAAACTTTTCGGAGTTTTACGGGGCGTGGATTGCAATTCGCCCAGCCAATCACAAATTGGAACCTTTTTCTCCCCAGGAAAGTCCCTGCTCTCTAGCAGGGACTATATGGAGGTGAAAAGGTTCGCAAAAACTAGGTTCTAGTTCCAGATCTTTTTGGTGTGAACGCAAAATCCAAAGAACTATCGGAACTATTCCTGGGAAAAGTACGATGTGAAAGCACGTTTTCCAAACAGGAGAAAGTAGTCCTCTTTTTGAAGGAAATGTCCCACAGTGCAACAGTGTAACCAACTGATGTATTTCACCATTTTGGACAACTACGGCGCTCATTGGCACAGAGGAATTATAAATATCAGGCTTCATCCATAGAGACAAGGATGTTAGTGGGATCAGTTCTTTGTTGGTTCTTAAAATATATAAAGGGTTGAGAAGCCGGTCTGTCACTCACCAATATGGATGTGACTGAGGGGGGTGTTGTAGGGGAACCCAAACTTGGCCTTGAAGGTGTTGAGGATCTTCTCTTTGACCTGCTGCACCGAGTCACAGCTGAGAGCGCTGACCTCCAGAGGCTCGCTGAGCTCTCCGTCCCCCCCCACAGCGAACAGCACCTTCAGCCTCTGAACAGCAGGGAGACCAAGGCTTTCACAGTTAATGTGTCATCGGACAGCATCTTATTTCCTTTCGGCAGTTTTGCATGTAATGCACACACCATTCAATGGTTGGAAGTGAGCAATAAGTGAGATGGTGGTTTATAAGATCAGATAAAGTGACTGCTGTGGGGGGAGCGGCTGCAGTGGGGGGGGGGACGACACACACACACACAAAGTGCTGAGGATGGAACAGTGTAATGTTACATTAGAAGATAACCCATCAGTGTTGGTGTGTTGACTCCTGCAAATGTACATTGAATGTGCGAAAATCTAAACAACATTAACTCTTAGAGACTCACAGATACAAAGTTCTGTCTTATTTTGGCGGGGAGGAAACAGGGGATCTTTAGTGGGAGACATTTGTGAAACATATTGTGTATTGGTGAAGCGCCCATTTAAAGGTTCACGTTTTGAGTGTTTAAGGGATTAGAACATTATTATTAATTATGGCGTTTTTTAAGTCTCATTATTATTATTATAATTGTTTTATATATTTATTTATAGGTTGATACTATTTAATACACTGATTTGGTGTAATTTTTCAATATTTTTGATGATTTTAAAATTGATAAAATGTATGAATTGATTAATTTCTGCCTAACTTAGTAGCATTAGTTAGCTTCGGTTAGCGGCAAGCTCACATGACACGTGCTACTGATAGCAGTATCCTGATCTAGCTTTAGACTGAGACTGAAGTCTCTTAAAGACAATACAGTCGGGAGTAACAGTTACAATATGGGGAAAAGCATGCACAGGTTTTGCTGAAGTAGAGTTCTCAGGTTTCTGAACATGCCAAGTCATGCTAAGCTACTCAATCGTACATTTCTGCTCTCTCAGTTTCAATAATATTACATGCTTTATAACTACATTATGTGTCCATCCCTTACATGTTTGTTAGCACAGCTAGGCTGCACTGAAACAACTGAAACGTTGATTTTTATTACACATATTATATCAACAGATTACACATAATTATGTTAGGTTAGTTGAAAGAAATACTATTTAGTTAAAATAAAAAACATTTGTTAAACTTAATATTATTGCTTTAAGTCAACGTTTCAGTTGGTTCAGTGTGTGCCTGACATGCATTGAACTTGATGCACTGACCTGCACATTGTTTCATTTTAACATGTCAAAAACTTAAATCCTGTTGTCTTCTTGTTTCAGTGTAAGGTGATTCTTTTTCTTGTGGTTGTATTTCATCACTTAAATTCTATTCTTTTACCTAAATCATCAAATAACTGAGACTAAATGACCGCCGCCTGCCGGTGTCAGGAGCTTCTCTCCGGCTGCGAGGAGTTCAGAGGAAGGTTGTTCAGAAAGTTTGAGAGGTCATTTAAGTTTAATCTTAGAAATGCTGAGACGCTTCACTTCTTTGAGTCAGATGTTTTTTCATGAGTCTGACTGTGAGCTGCTTCCTTTAACCCCTTCTGTCAAAGCCTGAAATGGCATGTGTTTTAGTTTACTCCTCTTCAGAAATAGTGCATTAAAGTGAAGAAAAGACATATGGAATGTCCTCTTATTAACTATTGTTTTTCCTATTTTCTAAAGCCTTTTAAGATTGTTCGTCTACTACTACTAAAACTGTCACTTTTTGAGTAACAAACTGGCTATCCTATATTGGTGTGTCATGTGACATTTGTTCAGTAAAATACATCTTATGGTTAATATACCAATAGGCTGTTGACCAACCCATGCCTTTCTACTAGTTAGTGTCCTGTCACCATTCATAACACACCTTTCACCCTCATTTCCAGCCTTATGTCTTACAGCAGCACATAGAGAGATGAACAGAAGTCCAGAGCTGTTTGAACTCTGCTTGACATGTCTGAAGGGAATAACCTGAATTAATCTCCACACATTCAGATATTTTGCAATAAAATCTGACATGTGTATTTATGTTTTGCAAGTGTGTTTTTTGAACTATTTCAAAACTTCTCTGTTGTGCAACATATTTTGTAATAAAAGCAATAAATAAAGCAAAGTCAAACATTTGAAGCTGTACACTGCATGTTCCAAAGGGCCTGAAATCGTATGGAGGGGGAAGTGGTTTAGCACCAGCCGCAGTGCACTGACTCAACACTGTCCGCGGAACAACCCCCGCTAAGGATGATTTCTAATCATGAGCATAGGAGCACGTTACCCACAATTCTGAAATGTAAAATCATGTGTTTGTACTTCATCATTAGACATGGCATTAAGTAGGTGCAGTTTGTAGACTGCGTACCACATTAAAGAGTAAAAAAGAAATACGATTTGGGAAGTGTTAATGATCACTTCCACATGTCACAGCCCAACTGACTCAACCTGTGACACACCTCATTTGGTAGTTCTACTGTGTGTGTGTGTGTGTGTGTGTGTGTGTGTGTGTGCGTGTGTGCGTGTACCAGGCAGCTGAAGTCCTGAGCCTGCCACAGCAGCCAGTCCTCGCTCAGTGTGTACAGAGCCTTCTCGGTCACACAGTCCACGGGGCCTTTAGCGGTCTGCTGTGTGACGGCGCACGCCATCAGGTACAAGTGCTGGCCAACGCTCTCCTGCACAGTCAGAAACAGGAAGTGAGTGGGCCTCACTATCTCTTTCTGGTTTCAACTCCCCGGTTATAAATGGGCCGGGTAGACTGGAGGTCTAAAAATCAAGATGTATAGTTCATATCTTCAACCATATAACAGAGCTGAGTTAAACTGTGAACTATATACAGGTAACATGAAGGACTCTGATTCCAGGAAAGCTGTGCAGAGCTGATGTCCGTTACCTTGGTTATGTTAGCTCAAGATTAGCATGAATGACTAAGCTAGACAGTTTCTTCCAAAAAGTGGCTGTGGGGCAAAGTGAGCCACATGCTGGGGGGTAAACTGAGACAGTGGTTCAACCTAACCCCCCCAGAGGCACTGAAGATAAGTTAAGTCTCTGTAGTATAAAGTGGTATTTCAGAGCAGCCACTGAGCGAGAGGCTGGAAAATCAATCAGAGCAGTGGCAAAAGACAGACATATTACATACACCAGATATACAACTTAATTAGCAGACAGAAACAGCATTCCTGTACCACACAACTCAGGTTTAAACTTGAAAAAGTAGTCCATTTACCCCTTGACTCGGATCCACTTACCCCTTAGACGGGGCAAGTTAAGCCACAAGACCACTTAGAAGTCATATTTTCATGGCCCTCTGTGATAGATGCATTATTTTCATTTGATTGACAGAAGACATCCTGAAGTATAGGTTATTTTTTGTCTTCAATCTTGTTTTTCCTTGCCTTGAGGACAACATAAGTAAAAAATGTCTCATCTTACCCCACTCTCACCTATGCACCAGAAAGGTATGTTGATGCATGGCAAGTTAATCCTAGATGTAACTGTAGACCCAGATCAATATAAAACTCAACTTTATACATATGTAGTAAAGGCCTGGAAACCACTATCTGAATAATCAAAGGTCCATCACAGGACAGACATGCTTTGCTGCATCACATTTAAAGGACAAGGACAACTTTTATTCGGCATGAAAAGTGTATCCAGCCAGAGTTTTATGGAACAGAAAAGGTGACAGCAGCTCACCCGGAGGAAGCCATAAAGGCAGATGGACATCCAGTTGGTCAGCAGCTTCTCCACGGTGGACTCGGTGCGCCGCAGCAGGAGTTTGGGCTGAGCGTTGCTGTTCTGCTGCGTCAGCGCCTTCAGTAGAGCCTTCATCACCTCCGTCAGGTACGACAAGTTATGGTGGAGCGCTACGGTTAGCAATGACGCCAAAGCACATCTGAAAAATAATATATAGAGGTGAGGAGACCAACGTAGAACGGGACAGCATACAGGATGTGAATGCAGAGGATATGAAGCAAAGAGAAAATAAAATGATTATGCAACAGGATAATAGCATTGAAAACTGGTTAAAGATTAAGAAGGACAATATTGAAGAGAAAAAAAGGTCTAGCATTCTCAACAATTCATCAACGTGTCAATTAGTCAGACAGCAACCGGCAACTATTTTCAAAACCAATGTACTTTTTGGTACAAGCACTATCTGCTCTCAGCTCCTATGATTGGCTGGATCTAAGGGTTCTGGACTGTTGGGTGAACAAGCAAGCAAATACAATTTATTTGTATTTTATAGACCCAGCTTTCATGACTGACCAACTGACAAGAAAACCATGAATCATCAGAAGGATAAAAGTGAAAGACTGCGACAGGCAGGATGCTCATGAAAGGGTTCTGGGTAAGAAGTCATTCAGCATGAAAAGGGTACTAATGGACTAAAGACATCTTTAGACCTAAAACAGTTAGTCATCTGATGGGCTGATACTGAATATCACAGGCCTAGTTTAACACTGACTTGTCTTTGATGGTGAAGCTCTTCTGCTCCTCCAGAGCGTGCACCATGGATGTGAGGAAGAGCTGATCCTGGAGCAGCCTGGACAAGCCTTGGCAACAATCGTCAAGTTGGACCTTTACAACATCCTGATTCAGGTCAGACACAACAACCCATCACTGACAGAGCTACACATGGTGCTGACATCATCAACAGCTGGTGGTAAACCTTACCTGCCCAATGTCTTTGATACACAGCCTCATCAGAGAGTCATCCTGAACAACAAAACATAGCATTGGAAATCTGCCAGAGATCGTATTATGTTTAATGTTTCACATTTTACAATGTACCTCAGGAAAGAAGATTCTGGAGGCAAAGTGCTTGTAGTCCAAGAAAGGAATCGCTCCGACATTTTCCATCAGGTCAGCATTCTCTGTCTGCAGATCCACAAAACCTGAGGAGGACGGTTCAGAGAATCAGACATGTGTGTGTTAGAGATTATTCATATTTCTCTTTGATGCCAGATTAAAGCATTAGACAGGTCAAAAATAAAAAGAGGAAAAGAAAACAGGAGCTGCTCACTAACTGATCTCACACTTCATTACCAACAGAAATGAGGCCTTCTGTTTTTACATTAGAAAAAAGGAACAAGGGCATTTCACATCATAAAGAGGAACTGCATGGGCCACCGGAGAGCTGGCGGCCGATATGCGTAAACCGCTGCCGAGTAAACCGGTTCAAATCCAGAGCCGGCCGAACAACCAGGCAATGTCCTCCTCTCTTTCTCCCCCTTTCAACTGATAAAGGCCCTCTCTGAACCAACAATACCTAAAGAAAAGGGAACTGCATGTGCGTGTGTCTGTTAAAGTTGTTAAACACAAGAGCCAGAGTCTGATAAGGTTGAGTCACTTATCAGCAGCGGCGAGCTCTCTGAGGGCCTAAGATATTCTAAATAATAGGGGCTAGGTATAAAAGTCACGGTTCGCCACTGCTTATCAGGTACGATCAGATACAGTTTCAACATCCAAAACCACGTTCACCATCTTAGTCTTAGTGATGGCATGCGAACAAATACAAAACACAGCTGAGCCAGATGTGGTATTGATTAGTATTATATAGGTATTTGTTCATAAAGCAAATAATTGAATACAAATCACCAATCTTGACCTTAATCGAAATGAAAAGTTAGAAAAGTCCTCCACCGGTTTATCTATCATATTGTTCGACTGGATAGAGCTTAAAAAAAGGTTACAAGTTACAATATCAATATCGATGCGGCACAACAAGAGATATCTTTATATTTCACAAGCTTTTTGCGAACAACACTCCCCCACTGTTTTTAAAATGTGAGTATCTGAAGCACCTGGTTTTTCCTCATCTACATTAAACAACAGATGCCATGATGTTTGCTACTGACCTTGTCTAATGTCATTCCTGATGTCCAGCTCCAGGTCTTCCATACGCCTGTTCATCTTAACAGTAAGCTTCTTCTGTTGATTTCGGTAGATGATCACCCCCACTGAAAGACAGAGACGTTTGTGTACAATTTGAAGATATTCTCTTTCGGGTGATCCTGAGATATCGTGTTCGCAAAAATGAGACAGACAGAGGGGCCACCACGGACACAAAATGCCTCTGGTGCGGAGGCATCAAATTAAAAAAGTTTATTTTCCAGTTCAGTTCGATCTGAAGCTGGAAGTGGGTAAATCATAAAACCCTATACTTACCAACACAAATGCAGGGTATCAGCAGAAGGACAAGCAGCATCAGGTACAGATGGATTGAATATCTGGCGTTCAGGGTTACTGTCCTGTCCCCATATTTTATCTGCAGAAAAAATACATATTTGAAAGGAATTCTAGAGAGCAGTATTACATGTTTACTCGGTTGAAAAACAGTTATTTTTTAGTACAACCAAATATTTGTTACAATATTGCACACTTTTTTCAATAAAACTAACATTTTATTTCTCTATTGTGGCTTGGTGTTACAAGATTTACCATTAACTCCTGAAATTTAGTAAAGGGTGTCCTTTTAATCTCACAGATGAGGAAGTCAGTCTCATTACTGGTCTCTTTGTCCTTCATTACACAGGGGTAAGTGTTTCCTTCCTGAACACCATACACAGACAACTCTGCTTCCCTCATCGCCAGTCCGTCTGCCTTTTTCTGAAATGACAACATTATAATAATAATACATTGGATTTTTATAGCGCTTTTCCTAATGCTCAAAGACGATTTACCTCAAATCAGACCAGAAACAGTACAAAGAAAAACCAAGAACTAAACAGTAGTCCTAATCCAAGTGCGGAGTAAAATGGGGGGGGGGGGAGAGATTTTTTGAAGGATTCAAGAGTGTTGGCCTTTCGATGTGAGTGACTGGGAAGGGAGTTCCAGAGGGAAGGGGGGCTGCAGCGAAGGCCCTGTCATCCCAGGTCCAGAGGGAGGGGGGGCTGCAGCAAAGACCCTGTCCCCCTAGGTCCAGAGGGAGGGGGGGGGCTGCAGCGACGGCCCTGACCCCCCAGGTCCAGAGCTTGGTCCTGATGGGCTGTAGTAGGTTAGCGTCAGCAGATCTGAGGCGACGGGTAGGGCTGTGTGGTTGGATGAGGTCAGAGAGGTAAAGGGGGGGGGCAAGGTTGTTGATGGTTTTGTAGGTGAGAGGTAATATTTTGAAGTCAATCCGGTGTTTGATGGGGAGCCACTGGAGGTCCTGGAGGATATGGGAGATGTGGTCGGAGCGTCGGGTGGAGGTGAACATACGGGCAGCGGAGTATTGGACATATTGCAGTTTATTGAGGATGTATGCAGGTGAACCATAGAGGATGCTGTTGCAGTAATCCAGTCGGGATGTAATGAAGGCATGGATCAGAGTTTCAGCAGCGGTGGATGAGAGGGAGGGTCTGATGCGGGCAATGTTCGTTAAGTGGAAGAAGGCGGTTTTTGTAACCTGGTTGACGTGAGGGAGGAAAGTGAGAGCGGGGTTGACGATGTAGCCGTCAATGTTTAGAGAGAAGTCCTGGATGGAGCAGGTTAGTGAGTTTGGGCCATGATTTTTTCAGATTTGTCACAGTTTAGTTTCAGAAATTTGTTTTGCATCAATGTTTTGATGTCAGTGAGGCAGTTGGTGAGTGGGTGGTTGCAGAAATAGTTTTTCTAGAGAGGTAGAGTTGGGTGTCGTCGGCGTAACAGTGGAACCGGAGTTGGTGTTGACGGGGGATCTATCTGGGAGGATGTAAATGATGAAAAGTAGGGGACCAGTTACAGAGCCCTGGGGGACGCCATGAGTGACTGACTCACCGGTGGGGGATTTGCAGTTGTTGATGGAAATGAATTGTTTTCTGCCAGAGAGATAGGATTTGAGCCATGAGAGGGCGGTGCCGGTTATGCCAATTAAGGACTGAAGGATGGAGTGGTTAATGGTGTCGAAGGCGGCGGTTAGGTCAAGAAGGATGAGGATGGAGAAGGAACCAGAGTCAGTAGAGAGGAGAATGTAATTTGTGACCTTGAGTAGAGCAGTTTCAGTAATGTGGCGAGTGCGGAAACATTAGACAAACAATGACCTTTGTGTAAACATGTCCTTTGTTTGTGCATGTACAAAAATATGAGTTACCTGTATGGTGATGCGCAAATCTTCTCCTGTCACTGTGGATGTGAAGCTGATGAACTCGGGCTCTGGATGGTAGCTCATTTTGTGGCAGGGCAAGCTCTTATTGGCTACTTTCAGAAACACTTCGACAGCAGAAACCCCCTTTGCAGCTGCAGGGGACTCATATGTGAGATTCTGCACACAATTAAAAACATCTGTATATGGCATTACATGACATGGTGATGATGTTGACATGGTAAATTAAGAAATGTAATGGGAAACGAGGAAATACAACATTATACATGAAACAATGTTACACTGGTTAATGTAAAACAACAACAACATAACAAGACATACTGTAGCGTTACAAAAATAAAACATTATAGCATGACGTATAATGAGACAGAGCAAAGCAGCATGACATGATGTGATATGACCAAAAGTAAGAGAACAACACACTGGAATAGTGTGGTGTAAAGAGACCCACCTGATAGTTGCTGTTTCTGGGTAGTATGACTTCCTGCAAGCAGTGGCTGTGCATGCGCCCTTCCAAGCAGCGGCAGTGCATGACCCCTTCCAAGCGGCGGCAGTGCATGATCCCTTCCACAAGCTCCAGGTGGGAACCCATGAGAGTGATGTTCCTCTTCCCACTACATGACACAGAGCAGCAGCCAATCAGAGAAGAGGACATACACATTCAATACCAGAGAAAGCGTTTTCTTACCATGGAGCGTGATATGAAGGTAACCACACACCTGTGACTACTTTATACAGTATAAAGTTAACAAACAACAGAATAATGAGAATAATAATTGTTGCCATCAAAAAAGAATGGTTGGGAGGTCATGTAAAACATTATTAGGCCTTACAGCTAACATGCCAAAATACATACTGTATAGCATCCAGGAACTTGTGTCACAATGATCAGAACAAATAAAGTAGCACATTGAAAAGCTGTGCACACTCACTGGTGAGTGAAAACCGATATTCTTAAAGAGGGATAAACTCCCTCTGGAGGGAACACAGGGATTTTAGCCTTTGCTGACCATTTACATGCACAAAAACCTAAAGAACACACTACAGGAGGGGGAACACCACAAAAAGCAGAATAGGGCCTCTTTAAGTGTGATATTACATCATTGTAAGGTAGAGAAGTGTTCCAGCAGCCAGAGGTTCTGTGGTTCTACATTGGAAGAAACTGAACAAAAGACTGCTCCTGATGTCTGTGTGTGATGTTTATATGAGCAGAGCCTCTGTGTGTTGTGAAGTGATTTGACTGCTCACTAAGACTAGAAAAGCTCTTTACCAATGCAGTCGCCTTAGCTCATCGCCTCTTGATTTGAACATATCATTTGGTGGAAAGACGTGTTATAACAAAAGCAGAAGTCGCACTTTCAGTTAGTGCAACTGCAGAGGGAAGTGGTCTTATGGTGAAAGACGTTGTTTCTGGGAAGTGGCTGTCCTTCCCCACGACATGACCCTCGACCCGTAAATGTCCCCCCCTTACTGACATTGGTTCTTAGAATAAGTCTCAGCCATGTCGTGTTACTAACAACTCACTGTCAGAAGATCGCCTATTTATGTTCTCACTGTATTTTAGATGCTTTTAAGTATCGAATCAAATGTCATATCAGTAATTATATCTTTGTAATTACCATGATGTAACCATCATGTTTCCTATAGCACTTTTCTTATCACCCATGTTGCCTCATCACTCCTCTCCATTGAATGGATCCGCAGAGGCTGAATACAGTGATGGTCTTGTTTGTTCATAGTTAATCTCAATAATAATTGATTAGATTGTGATTTCTGATGGTCTTTCACTTTCAACCTTTTCCAAATGAGCTTATAAATCCAAGTATGTGTGTGTGTATTGTGTGCACTGTTTAACATGGACTAGTATATGAAAGTTGCACAAGAATAATGCCAAGTGGAGGTGTCTCCATTAGAGATGCAACCAGAAAAGCTTCTTTTAGCAGCAGAAGCTTTTCAGAACATAACAGAACGTTATGTTCTGTTGACATTAGGGCTGCACGGTATTGGAAAAAACTGATATGGCAATATATTTTTCCCCTGCGATATATATTGCGATATGAAAATATATTTTTGTCCGCAAACCATCCTTTCTTGAACTTTAATGCTATACAATTGGTATTTTTCTAACTATATTTAACCAGATGAAGGATTTTAGTCACGGACATCTGGATCTTAAGTTATCAGAGCAAAAAGCTGAGCTAGCTCGGTTAGCAGCGCCGAACTGCCCTGGAGAAACACATGAAACGACTTTATTCAGTGTTTTTACCTTTAATCACCGGGTCCGTTTGCTTTGGAGATTTGATTGTGATTGGTGGTTTGCTGTGCATGCAGAGCCTGCATGTCACTCACTCAAGTACCCCTGACATGAGAGCCGCGCAAGTTTTCCTTTTGTAGCAAGCAGCAAAATAATTGTAACATGACGTGTTTGAGTTAATTTGCCTACATCCTGCGATGTGACTATCGCGCATGCGCATATCGCGATTATCGTCATGACACGATATATCGTGCAGCCCTAGTTGACATCAGAACATAACGTTTCTGAAACATTTCTGTTTGTTGGAACCTTTTCTGCAGCTCAGTAGCTGATGGAAATACTAAATGGATTCAAGCTGATTTTCATCCATGATGTTCTTGTTGGGAACAAAACATGCAAACCAATCCAGGCTTACCTGATCCAGGTGCTGCTTGGTGTAATATCGGTGCATGATGGGGATGACTGGTAGGTGATTTTAGTGTTGCCATGGCAACTACCATCTGGGAGGACAGCACATACTTTGACCACGCCTTTAATATGTGCCCTGGGAATGTGGAAGGTGAGTCTCACACCAGTGTTGTTCCACACAGGAGATCTGATCAGAGAACAGAGAGAGCAGTTGCAGCTGAGATCAATATTCACCTCATGTAAGGGAACTAAATAAATCACAACAACCATTAAATACAAGAAATATGCAAATAATCCAGTGCTGATGATTGCAATGTGTGAGAATGGGACAGAGAATGGGTTTTCCGTAACACCAAATGAATCCAGATTTGCTAGCACATGTGAACCCCAACATAAGCCTAATTTTGATTAAAACCTTAAAGAATAAGTTTGTGCAGCAAAACAATATTTTACATCAACATAAATCCTGTTCCTAGCTGTAGGAAAGATCAGTGCACATTATAGCATGGACTGGAAAGTACTTATATGTATATGTATGTATATTACTTGTATTAATTATCCAATGAATTGTCAATGCTGTCAGATTGTTGAGCATATCAAGGTGTAATATACCACTGGTGAACTGACTCACTCTTGTGGAGTGCACTCCATGTCGCCCTGAATCCTCACTCTGATCACGTCCCTGAGGTTAGAACCCGACAACATGGCGTGGTTCCTGCCGTAGAAAGACACATTGCTGGGTGTGATGGAGGAGATCTCTGGTCTCTGACAGTGAAACACACGCAAAGATAAATCAGGTTTATTACATTCCTTTATGCTGATTCTTTACTGAATGTGAATTAGGGTATTATGAGAGAAATAATTTGTATGATAACTGAGGGTCAAACTCACTGAAAAGTTCATAATTGACTCCATTTTTTGGCAAACACTGTCCTGCAAGAGCAAATGAGGGGAGAATTAGGCAGGGTGACACTCACTTTAAAGATACTGTCAACAGTGAATTTAGCACCTGTTACGGCTAATGTTAGCTGGGCTAAATAACTAAGAAGCAGCTTGCTTCCAGTAACTATAATGTCTTATTTGCATTTTTGTTAGAGCTTCTCATTCAAATTAAACCAAATCTGACATTTTGTTTTGATGATCAGTTAAATCAGGCTGGGTTAGACCTAAAATAGGGTTATTTCCTAACTAGTTAATCTGTTTTGACAATTTTGAAAGCAGTGGTTTCAGTCAATTGATGTAAGAATGAAACACTTGGAGGAGACTATGTTAGAAAAAAACATGCATTATTACATTCCCCACTCCTTGGTTTGCCCAGGTACAGCCGTTTCTGCTCCAGCCACATCCAGCCCTGACACACTCTCCACACCTGAGAGAAAACCAATGCTGTTAGCTGAGGCTGTTACCTAGAATATGAATCACCAGGACTTGACACAACACGTAGACCCTAAGATAGCTGTATGCGTCACTGAGACACACCTGAGACACGCCTCTGCCTCTCTCCCTCAAATGTTCTTTGCTTGTTCAATTTTGGTATCTTCTATGAATCAATAATCTTTCTACATATATTTTGACATGTTGGCAGTGGACTTACAGGACATAAGCTGGCCGTCCCCTGATGTCAGGGCAATTGGAGAGCTTCAGTTTTTCCATTAATATTGTGGTCCCAAGTCTAATCCTAACAGTGACATGGCGGCCTGTTGAGGGAACATTATACAGTAATTGTTAGAGTCTTGGTTGTAGTTGTCAGCAGCAAGATGCACATTTTTATGCAATGATTTGATATTTGTTGTGAGACGACAGCTTTGTTCACTTTTTATCTTATAGGAATCTTTTACAATTAATAATAATAATAATAATAACTTAAATGTATATAGCGCCTTTCAGGGGACCCAATTGTCATTAATCATGGTATTTAATTCACTGCATTAATATATTCATCAGAAATCACTGACCTTCAGCAGGAAGTGAGCTATTTGAAAGAATGCAGGTGCATTGTGGGAACTTTGGAAAGCGTCTCTCCCTGCTACAAAGCTCACTGAAGTCACTTGAACTTGTAGAGAAATTACAGGAAAATGTATCCAGCGCCTTCTGTCCCACAGTCAGGTGTGTGTGGATGTTTAGTGTGACCTGAGAGAGGAATGATGTGAGTGTAAAACCAATAACTGACAGTCATACATGATGATTATTGTCATTATATTTAAATATTAATATAATCTCTACTTGGCCAGTGCTGTCCTTCATAACTTTGTAGGAAACCATTTTCTGTTGAGAATCATCAGGGATGGATAACCAGTCTGAATTTGGGCAGTCATCTTCAAATGTGCAACTATGCAAGAGAAAATGACATTTTAATAGAGAGTATGATACTTATGTTTGTTTGAAAGACTGGCGTGCAGGTGTTGTGTTCCTGACCTTATGGTAGACCCGCACCAGACACAGTGAGGATCCTGTGCAGACCAGCAGGCCTGCACATCTGTATATGTGCTGCACTTTGACACAGCCACACGCTTCATCTAGGACAAATCACAAACATAGCAATCTAACAACACTTTTTAAACACAAACAAATCTGAAAAGTATTTATAATCTCCAGTGCTCGCTTTACACATTGTACTGTACATGTAAAAGCACCTACCTGGTTTTTGAATGACATGTACACATGTTTAAGATCCACTGGATCCAGATGCATTTTGGGAAACACTCTGCGGTCGTAATCGTCCCTGTAGAGCAGCCTGGGACAGGAGCTCTGAAAGTTCTGGTCCACAGAAAGCTGACAACAGGAACGCAGCTTTGTCAGGTTTTTGACAGACAGAGGTGCCCTGCTGTTAATTATCAAAGTTATGGTTTACTGATTGGATTAAAAGGTTTTTTTTGCTTGCTGGAGCAAAGAAAATACTCAATATAAATATATCATTTAAACCATGGCATTCATGTTCAAAGAGCAACCAGCTGTAAGCTTGTATGGCAACGCCAGGGCAGACCAGGTAACCTGGACCAGGGTAAGGACAAAAGGAGTTTCTGATAGCACTATCTCAGTCAGAGGAGAATAACAGTGTTAGTGACAACCTAAATATTATTTTGATTTAATTCATAACATGTGACAAGTATGTTGGCTGCAGATTTTTTTCAACACATATTATAATTCTGTGGTTTATTTTGTGAAGCATTGCAAGTGTTTGTATGAAAAGTAGGGTTAGCACAGGTGTAATCAATGACATTAATTATGATCCTGTTCCATTGGTATACTGTTATAGACACAGTCCTGCCTGAACTCTTGGATCCTCCAGTCAGAACTTCTATGGACAGTCGGACTCTGCTAAAATAAAACCACCAGAAGGTAACTGTATCTTGAGGTGACTGAGGTCATGTCTTCAGCTGTTTTTTCATGTAGTGACAACTTTTGTCCACTGCTCTATTTAAAACTTGAACTGTATCACATCCTTACACATTGGGAGCTGTATACAACTTTTTAATACAATGGGTGTTTCTTCCACGGAATCATACTTCCTCAGCTTCTTCTCTCACAATGAAGCCAGCGTTTATACTCAGCTCTACAGCTGTCACACCACAATTTCTTCAGAAAACTGTGGTGTTTCAGGAGAGAGAAAGATGCATTTCCTGGTGAGTCTGTGGTTTAGGCCTCTCTCACATGTCCAGCCACTTGCTAATAAGCAAAACCATTTAGGTTGTTGAAGAAAACCTTAATCCATTATCCTTTTTGTTCTAATGGTGATGATGTGTTGTCCGCTGACACCACTAATATCTCACACCAATATAGAAAAAGTATTTCTCAATTTGGACGTTTGTCCTTATCTTCACATCATGTCACTTCCACTGTGTTGCTCTACTTTCCCATTTACCAATGCACAGGTTATGATTCTGCTATATTCTGGCTATGGCAATAACCTGACCACTCACCTATAAGCCCAGCCACACCTAATTTTCTCAATCTCACTCAGTGTATACAGACAGCAGCCTTTAAAGGACGCTACACCCCAACCCGATTTTGGGAGTCAGAGGCCGTCAGAGGCAGTCGGGAATTCGCGGCGCCCTACTCAGGTTGGTGTGTTCCGCACCGTCGTCTGTTTACGGCACATTTTCACACCTCCCGCGGCCGACAGTTTGCCAAAGAAAGTCGGCCAAATAAATCACTCTGATTGGCTGTTCAGCTTAGCGAATCAGTGCATGAGAAGCGAAGCGGAAGTGAGGGACCAAAACAAACGATTAAGAAGGCACACACAGACGGATAATCTTTTTCATTTTCATCTCACCCGGACGCAAGAGTTTCTTTTTTATGTTTACATGTTTTCGATCGACGAGAGAGAGTGAAAATGGAACCCAGACGCTATTTGTTGTTCGTTTATATCACGCAGTCTGTTCTTCTTCTCTCGGTGTATAGTCTGTCTTCCGGTTGTTGCCTCTTTTGAATGACGAATACACACTACCGCTGCCTGCTGGTAAGGACAGTTATTGCCACTCGTCGACTGAAGTCTTTGCGGTGTGTTTGTAGGCGGGCGGCGTAGCCGACGCAGGCGACGTAGTGGACGTAAAAGTCGGGACCTAACATCACAAACTGTTTGCAGATTGTTTTATTGGGTCTGCTCCATTAATCAACATTAATTAATTTTTGATCACATCATCACATGTTTGACTACAATAGCCAATAAGAGAGATTCATGGCAGATGCTGATGTTGCCATGCGGTGGTTAGCTGGCATGCTACTGTACTGACAAATATCTAAACTCACAGTTATCACTGAAGAATAGACCACCACTTTGGCTGTCTCCACAACCATTTGTCTCATTCAGACCTGTTGAGCCTCCTGCTTTTTATTCACACCCCAAAGCATGACTACATCACTATGCTGGTCTCCATTTAGTTTACAATTGGTTTAGAGGTGATGCTTGCTCTCTCTGGTATGATAACACCCTGCAGTGTGTGATGCAACACTTTTATCAACTCTTGGTTGCGTCTTTCAGATAAGACAGTGGTTCCCAAACTTTTTGAGTCGGGCCCCCCTTGGGTAATTGGAAATATTTTCGGGACCCCCCAACCCGGTTCCCATCTATATTGGTAGGATTAATTGTATATTGTTGTAAAAACATTACATTTTCTCTGCTAATAAGAAGATACAAAGATCCAACTATCGTTGTTATATTTTATTATGGATTACACATGAACAAAAGTGCTTGTAATAGTTAATAATTAATTTAGCCTAATTAAAACTAGTAGGCCTTCTTCCCTGAGTAGTAGATTTTTAAATTCAAATTTCTTTAAGGAACATATATTAATGAACACTTAACTACTATTTCTACTGCAGGTTGCAAACGATCACATCACTTTACCATTCCTATTCTACACATAGCCTATCAATGACTTGAGTGTGCATGCTTTCCCTTGCAGATCTTCTCAAACCGGGGCTGTTGTTTTGAGACTGCCACTCTCAGTTCATTCTCAATGTTCAGCTTTGATCTGTATTTCGTTTTGATGGCAGCAACAGCAGAAAAGCCTATCTTACACAAGTAGGATGTTGCAAAAGGCAGCATTATGCCCACAGCTCTCTGACCAATGAGATATTTTCGAGCAGTGTTTGTTTACAATTTAATAACAATATATTTGATTTATATAGCACACTTTAAAAACAACGTCATCTCAAGGTGCTTCACAAAGCTAAAAGGAGAAAATAATAAAAAATAATAAAAAAATCTTCCCGCGCCCCCCCTGCAGTACCTCCGCGACCCACCAGGGGTTGCCCCCCACAGTTTGAAAACCACTGAGATAAGAGATAAGAATATCCAAAGAGTTTGGTTCCAAAACGCGATAAACGCCATTTTTGAAAAAAATGAGTTCCCGCCGTAAAATGGCCTTTAACTCTTTCTTCTGCAATTCGGCTGTGCCTCTGTTGAACTGTTACAGGATATGGATCTAAGATAGGCTATTTAGAGGTAAAGGGCAGGAAGTGGGTTTGTTGTGGGGTCAATAAGTGGCTTTCTTCTCATTAGTTTGGTTAGTGGTTAGTCCTTCTCCACTCAACCCTGTAAACAGCCATAGTGACATGTCAGTGAGCCTGCTGTCCCACCACAGGATGTGTTGCATCACATTTGATTTCATGATAAATAGGACAGGCGTTAAACAGTATTACACTGAGCGAGATGATGATTATGGAAAATGCATAGTTTGTCTCATACAACGTCGGCTTCCATTTGGGTGTACACCACACATAAAATCACACAAAAGGAAAGACTGGTCATTTCTTCTACAAACTATCAGAGGTCTTTACTTCATGTGTTACATTTGTCATTGAGTCAATAAAAAAGCAATTATTCTCTCTTAGCTGCACGCTGGGAGAAACACCAAGGGGTTTTATGGAAACTTGTAAGAGTAAACTCAGCATGAAAGAGCCTATTGTGTCCAGGAGCGGGTTACAGCGGAGACTTATGTTTGAGTCTTTAATCCTGCGAGGGAGCACTTACGGTATAAAGAGTTTCTGTGGCATATCAATAGTTGTATCTAAGAGTTGGACAACATCAACAAGGGGGTCTTTTCTAAAACAAGAAATTGGAAATCATTTTTTATACGTCACTAAGAAGACTGAAATGTCAATTTACCAATGTCTTTTGCACTCAATCCCATCAAATAAATCACATTATGGTTCCAAAGTTCAAAAAATTCAAAATTGTAATGGAAGCTTTAAAGAGCATATTACTTCTTTTGGAGCATCACCCTTCTAACTGTCATTAACAAAACACTGTTGTTCAGGAAATATATATATATATAAAGATTTTTTTGTGACTTTATTAAGTTATTCCATAGACACTGGTTAGTTTAAGAGAGCATTAAATTCATACTATCATCTGTTTTAGTATTCTAGGCATTGATAGTTATCACTAGTTATACACACCTTCATGAGCTGACCATCTCCCGTCCCAATGAAGAAAACCATCCAGGCCTTGTGTCTCACTGCCAGCACAGAGGTCATGGACTTCTGCCTGAACAGCACCGCCTTTGGCTTCAATGTCTCTGCCTGAGAGATACAGACGCTCATCATCAAACCTGAATCCAACAGGTATTTACTGTTTCATGAAGACGAAAGCTTTAAATATGGACAATACTTGAAAAAGCTTATCATTACTTGAATCTCAGTTAAATGCATTGCTAGGTCACTAGGTGTAGTTACGGGAAATCACATGTATTTATTTTAACATTTAATAATGTTGCACTGTCGAGCTGCAGTGCTGGCATCTGTATATGATATATCATTTATTTGGGTACATATCCCATTCAACATTACTTTTATTTAAATGTCTACCAGGTCCAAACTGGTTTGGATTATAATTGGACAGAATTTAAGAAAATTAAATGTAATGTTGCAACAAGTAATGCACAAACAGAATGTGTTTACATTTAGATTTCCAATCAAATGCCACTATATTTGCCACTGTTGTTCACCGCTAAATGCATCTAATTAAGTATATAAATAGGATGCTAACTAATGTGCTGATAATGAATTAGTACCTTTGTAGCTGATACAAGTGCAGTGACTGCGGTAAGTCTTTTATACAACATTTCTATAGCAGTCAACTCCACAAGAGCCTCGAAAATGTACATCTCACCTTTCTTAAAACATTAAACCATAAAATAATCAGATCAGGACGCAATGTAGTACTTTCCTCATATATGCTGTCAATAGAATGCATTTTCAAATGAATTTTAAATAATCATATTTTTGTATTAGGTTACATTGTGGTAATGCTTGAGATTAAGTAGAAACTTTAATTATGTGCTTGGTATTACGTCTGACATTGTTATTTAATTAATTAGCTAATTGATTTGCCCTTTTCTTTAATTGAATATAAATACATACATTATTGATATTATTATTATTGTTTTTATTATTATTATTAGTATTAGTCGTCATATTCTAATGTTTTTCCCAGGGGAAACATGTATAACAGATGACTAAGGACCCACCGTCTTCTTTTTCTTCACGGGGCACACACTGCAGAAGTCCGGATCTGCATCGGCCGTCATGCTGAGATCCGGGCTGATGTCAAACAGCAGCAGCTCGGTGTTGATCTTTCCTCCGTCCACACTGAACACGCCGCACCAGAGCACCGGCGGCCCCTCCGGGATCACAGAGGAGGAGAGGAGTCTTCCGCCTCTCCCTCCATCCGCGGAGAGGCTGAGGTTCGCGCCCCGCAGAGACTCCAGAATCTGCTTCTTGTTCTCTTTGCCCTCGAGCCAAATGAGACGGACCGTGTTTCTTAAGTTGGAGAACAGATAAATGATGGAATTTATCTGAAACCCATCTACAAACTCCACACTGCCCTCACGTTTGATCACATGGGTATTGTGCTCGCCAACAGTAGAAAAAATAGATCCTCTCTGGATGTTATTGGTGTTATGAAGGTTCACGGCTTCTGATCCAGTGAGACAGCTGCTCCCTGTGGATTTCGTTTCGTCTTGCTGTAAGGCAGCCAGAATGTAAGCATGCTTTCCCTCCTCATTCACCAGGAAGCCGACAGACGCACTGTTGTGCAATAGAGACCCCACCTGGATGTGTTCCCTGTAAAGAACATTTGAAATGTTCTTCAGGTCCAACACCTCGCAGTACCCGCACTCGCAGTACCCGCAGTCGATAACACCACAGCTGACCAGAGTGCCATTTATAACAAACGGCAACAATATGTTCACGCTGAAAGTTGCATTCAATTCGTTTGTCACAGAACCCCGGTAAAACTGCGCATCGTTCTTCTGAAGCCCACCTGTCAGGATACCTCTCAGGGTCAGATTTTGAACCAAAGTCAGGTCATGGTTCAGCTGGTACAGCTTCTCTTCCGCAGCGATGTAAACCGTATTGGTGGCCACGGCGAAGTGGCGGATGTTTTTTTCAGTGGTGAAGCCTCCTTCCTCCTCCAGGCACCGACTCGGTTCTCCCCAGAGAGAAGACAACAGAATAGGCAGCAGGATCATCTTGTTGCACGGTGCAGCAACACTCTCACACACTTACGGTCCTCATGGCGCTCCGCTCTCCTCCACAGTGGCAGAGGCTGTGCGTAAAAGCGCAATGCCTCTGTGGAAAAGAGAAGTGCTGAAAGTGGGAGGGAGCTAGTTCAGCGAAACCGAAAATTAAGACGTTTTAACTATTTCTGAGATATGATTTTGCAACATTACAGCTGCAGTTGTCCCGCCATTAGTTACCATGTTATGTTTTCAAAATAAAGTAAACTCTCCAGTGTAGGTCTATTATAGACCTACACTGGAGAGTTTATTAGACCGTCTACCCACAGACCCAGTGAGACGACAAATTATGACAGTCTCTAACTGCTGTGGAACATTCTGGCAGCAAGCTGAGGGT
Organism: Dissostichus eleginoides; assembly: GCA_031216635.1. Lineage (NCBI taxonomy): Eukaryota > Metazoa > Chordata > Actinopteri > Perciformes > Nototheniidae > Dissostichus > Dissostichus eleginoides. The sequence goes on along the minus strand of CM062283.1, from coordinate 23,134,160 downwards.
TCAGTAACCCACTTTCATATAAAGGCAGACAGGCCAGCTGGTCCTTGGGAGGCCGGGGCATTTATCTGTGACTTGGTTATACAGCTAACAGTTTTTAAACGACAGCTAAAGACACATCCTTTTATTAGCGACACCCCGCTTTTAAATGGCCATTTAGTCATTATTATTTATTTATTTGTATATTGTTTTATTTATTTCATAGGTTTTATAGGTTGACTTGTCTTATTTATTTAACCGTTTTATTAGCGAAATGTCCCTTTTAAGTTGGTCATCTTTTAACCTTTATTAAAATTATAATTCAGTTTTTATTATTATTATTATATTATTATTATTTAAAGGTTTTTATAATGTATTGTATCTATTCATTTTTTTCTTATGTCTTCCTGGATTTTTCCAAGAGGGATCATTATTTATTTGATTGTATCGTTTTTTTTTTAATCATACCTTTTACCCCATGTGCAGAAAACATAGTACGCTCGCTCACTCCCGCCCGCTCTATACATGCACGCGCCTGGAATCAGGTTTTTGCCATTAAGATCAAACAACACTTTCTCAGAATCAAGCAAAACTAAGAGTTTAAGAGAAAAAAGAATTAGTCAAGCAAAAATAAATGTCGTCTCAAAAGTAAAACTATAAATTGCCAACAAATAATTTGTGTAATCATGTAAACTATAAGCATTTTTTTCTTTTTTATAACATATTTTTGTTTGCAGTTCTCTTTGCTTCTTTCTCAATGATCAGACTTTTGCTCTCGCTGCAGCTCTCTCGTTTGCGTTCTGTCATTTTTTTGTTTGTGATTCTGGCACAAACATCTCAGGTGGGCGGGACTTTCAGGGGTGCGTTCCAATTGGCTACTCAGTTTTTGAGTGACAGCCCAGTACACCACAGATCGTACAGTGCAACTCATGCAGCAAACTCCGGAGTCCACTCGGACGCGTTACGCCTGTATTCCACCGGGTTCATCTGCGTCGCGTTACGGCCGCGTTACGATAGCGATCATGGCCACTCTAGTCAATGGGTATTATTCCACCAGACGCGCCGCGTTACGGCTCAGAAGCGTCCAAGATATGAAGGTAGATATGGTGCAAAATGCGAGAGCGTGTAAAACCTGATGTGACCACTTGCAGAAAAAAAAATCTGAGCTTGTGTGCTTACATTTACACTTGTATAAAATATCCACGTATCTGTGAACCAAATTTGAAATCGCAGAAGAAAAAAAAAAAAGTTTTGTAGCTTGTAGAAAAAAAATGAACTTAGTGATGAAATGTTCACTTGCAGAAAAATATATCTTTTTAAAATATATTTTCCATTACAACTGCAACTTGGTTATTACAACCTCTCAAATCAGTCATTACAACTTCACGAATCTGCTCTGTGGCAGTATAAATCGACGAATCTGCGGCCTTGACTTTTGCTACACTTCTTGCGATTAATGTGTCGCAAAAGTAATTTTCACCTGTAGATGTGGGGGGAGGGAGGGGGGTTTTTTTTTTTTTCATATCTCATTAAAATATCTAATGTTACTAACTATTAAAGAAACAATGGGGACAATTCTGTTTTAATGTAGGCTAGTTTGACCATTGTAACTTCTGGGCAGACATACTGATAAAATAGGGCTTCTAAGTAATTTTCTTAAATAAACTCACTAATTAATTAAACCAGTTCAATACGCATTATTCTTATTCTTATCATTCTTTATGAGCGCAGTAACGGTAAGGTATCTAATTACTTATTTATTTAGTATTCCATAACTTAATAAAGGGGTTGTTGAACTAAAGTGGTAGAGACATGGCAGAAATCCTACAATAAAGCGGGACCGTGAAGTGTTCTCCTGTGAGAGGGCGATCAAGAAAAGAGCGAGCGGCCCCGTTGAGGGAGTTTACGGAGCAGATGAAAAGACACAGAAAGACAGAAGCATGACCTGGCTCAAAAGGCCACAACAAAGAGGAGACACACCATGTCAAAGGTTATCAAAAAGATGTTTATTTAGAACAAACAAGTCAAATCAACCAAATTAATGAAGTGCAAAGTAAGTAAAGTATGAGGTGTGGACGTCAGTGGTATCAGTAGTGTAAATGCAGGGTGAGGGTTGCATGGACATGTATGTGTAAGGGTGTTGAAGTGCACAAAGTAAAACAACTGAAACAACCAATAACATACTCAACCGAACCGGGTGCCTGTATGAGAAAGCAGAGGGGGAACAGAGAGGAGCAGAGAGGCTTTAAATAGCTGCAGGGCACCAGACCCAGGTGCCCTGAGTTACTGCAATCACCACAGCACAGACAGGACAGCCACACCCTCTCTAATGATGAACCCATAGGGGCATCACAGCCCCCCCCTTAAGACGGAGCCCCAAAGGGATCCACGACAAACCAACATCCTCCTGTGTATATTGACCATCAGGCGTATGTCCAGGGTGGACTTTTTTCATGTGTCTTAACAGACCACTGTTGCGTCTGAATACTCTCCCACATGTTGTGCAATTTAACGGCTTCTCATCTGTGTGGATTCTTATGTGGACCTTCATGTGACAATGCAATCCAGATTTGTATTTAAAACCTTTGTCACATATCTCACATTTAAATGTATGACATTTTGACTTAGTTGTGCTGTTAACATTGTAGTTTTTCTCCTGAATACAGAGCTGCTGCTCAGAGACAACCTCCTTCTCCTTACAGACAAGTTGCAAAGGTAACTCTGTTCTGTGCAGCTTTAACTGAGGCTTCAAGACGGTATCCACTAATCTGCACTGACGACTAATCTCTTCCTTTGACACAGACGAAGAGAGATCAGGCTGTGAGACCACATGTTCAACACCACTTTTGCTGCCCCCCGAAACAGGCGGGTCAGCAGACATTTTACAGCTCTGCGCACGCGTCACAGCACAAACAGTCGGAAACTGCCAACCGCTCTCATCTGGCTCCCCAGATGCCAACGGCCTGGAAACCACCACAGGCGGAGGCACACCAGCCCACACAGCACTACCAGCGAGATCGTTGCCCAAAATCATATGTACCCCATCAATTGGCAACGCGGGACGCACGCCGATAGACACAACTCCCCGCACCAGCTCACAATCCAGCACTATTGTATGACGTCGCACAGGAAATCATGCCCATCTCCATGCCCCTCATCAGCACAAAATCCCCAGTCTCTGTCTCTGACGAAAAAGGCAACACTGACTCAACAATAAATGAGTATCTAGCTGCTGTGTCACGCAACACCTTAATCGGAACATACTTGTCACTACCGACTACTGATACAACGGCTTCCGTTATGAACGGCTCAAAACCAGAACGCACATCCAAGTCGGCACAAACCAGCTTCTTATCAGGCACCATGCCCGATCCTACACCCTGCGGCTTTTTAACCAAAACGGCAGAACAACACATGGCTGGAGCATGTGATGAAAAACTAGGCTTCCCCTCAGGTTCCAGCAACGGACACTGATCCTTCCAATGACCCTCTCCTCGGCAATAATTACATTGGCCCACTCTGGCGCCCTCGGGTCGCCCCGGACCTGCAAATCTACGGGAGGAGCCTGGTGAAAACTTTGCACCACCGCGGGAATAGCCACCATCTTCTCCAAGTCTCCAATCACCCCTAGAACACTTCTCTGTAAAACTGCCCTTATGCGTCAACACAAAATCATCCGCTAATTCGGCAGCTCTAAGCGCGGTGGAAGGCTTCTGCTCATTTACATAAGTGGCCACACGCTGAGGGATAACATCTTTAAACTGTTCCAATACAATCAGTTCACAAAGACCGTCAAAACTGGCAACCTTTGCTGCCGCGCACCACCGCTGAAAATGAGAAGTCAAATCACGGATAAACTCCACATTTGTCTGCTTATCCCCCTTGACCCAACTTCTGAACTTTTGACGATACGCTTCAGGAACCAGTTCGTATGATTTTAACACCTGCATAGTCCAAAGCATTTTCGCCACAAATAGCTGAATAGGCCTCTTGTGCTCGCCCAGTGAGTACACACTGAAGTAACAGCACTTTGTCCGAATCTGACCAGTTTCTTGCCGCAGCTACGCGTTCAAATAGGGTGAAAAAAATGTCAGGGTCACGCTCATTAAACTTTGGCACTATCCGCAAGTTAGAAATAACATCGCCACTACCTGATGCCGAACCATCAGAAGAAAGCTTGCCCTCTCCAATCAGCCGTAATCTAGCATGTTCCACCTCACATTTCATCTTTTCCACCTCCAGCACCTTCTCCACCTCTAAACGCTTCCCTACCTCCTGCTGCCGTAACCTCAACTCCAACCTGTCCTGCTCAAACTGCATGGCCAAAAGCTCTTTTTGCTCGAACGTCAAACCAGCTGTCTGAACCACTACCGGCACGACCCCTGCCACACCAAACTCACTCTTCTGCAACACCCCCTGCTCAAACAAAGATGACACGATGACAGCCTTAATCTCATCTTTCCGCTTGCTCCCTACAACAGCAATTGTATAATGCTCTGCTATATCAACCAACTGCGCCTTCTTGCAATCATCTAAGAAAGACACTGAGGGCGCATCCACAAACGCCGACAAAGAAGCCATAATATATTACCTATAACCAATCAGAAAGCAAAATGTAAAACTGCCAACATGCATAGGCAAAAGACAAACCCAACAGAGAATTTCCCCCTAACTGCCTAACCAAAATCTTACTAATCTCACCTAGTCTTCATGTGGCTTGCGGCGGGTAATTACGCACTGGAACCCGGCGGAGTTGTGGAGCGACCTGCACGCAGGCAACACCACAAAATCACGCGGACGTGCCCCCGAGACAGCTGTCTGAAAACAGCTGACACTAACCACGTCGCCACAACACTATGAAAAAAACAAACCGACCCAACCCAAGGGGAAACGCCACTTAAGCCTAGCGGGGAAATCCCTTTACAAAAGCGTAACAAACAGCAACATCTTACCTTCTGATTGGCACACAAAACCTGACGCCATGTCAAACACTAAAGCTTCCTGAAACACAAAAGACATGATGTGTCCCCCAAATAGCAGCGCCAAGCCAGCACAGAGCTGGACCACAACAACTGATCAGCTGCTCAATGACACCATGTGCTCTGAGCACTACACAAACTTTTAAACAAACTTTCCACAAATAACCCGTAGGATGACCCCCCATTTGTTAGGACCTAGCTCAAAAGGCCACAACGAAGAGGAGACACACCATGTCAAAGGTTATCAAAAGATGTTTATTTAGAACAAACAAGTCAATTCAACCAAATTAATGAAGTGCAAAGTAAGTAAAGTATGAGGTGTGGACGTCAGTGGTATCAGTAGTGTAAATGCAGGGTGAGGGTTGCATGGACATGTATGTGTAAGGGTGTTGAAGTGCACAAAGTAAAACAACTGAAACAACCAATAACATACTCAACCGAACCGGGTGCCTGTATGAGAAAGCAGAGGGGGAACAGAGAGGAGCAGAGAGGCTTTAAATAGCTGCAGGGCACCAGACCCAGGTGCCCTGAGTTACTGCAATCAATGCAATCACCACAGCACAGACAGGACAGCCACACCCTCTCTAATGATGAAGAGAGGGGCATCACAAACAAGTATAGCCTATTTCGATTTTTTGGTGTAAATAACCGACGGTGTCAAGAGGAAGTAAAGTCCCCTTGTTTGTCCCCTACTCTAACTGCCATGAGAAAACTCAAAATCAATTTAAGCATATTTTAGTAGCAGAGCTCAAAACAGCTCCTTTCACCTCTGAATTCCTGCCCTTATGTCTCGTAAAACATATCAAATCCTGCATTAACTTTTTTTTTTTTTTTTTTTTAAATTGTAATTTTCAGGCAAGGTTAAGCATAAATGTAGAAAAAAAAAAAACCTGCAAGTTGCTCTTTAAAAACGGGGACATTTCCGGGGACAGATTGACCCGGGGATTTGCCACCAAAGCCAGGTGGGCATTTGGTATGATCACCATAGCCATATGAGGCCGGAGGGGTTTCCTTTGCTTTCAGCTGTCAGATTGTAAACAAAGTCACGTGACTGGGGGCAGATGACAGCGCTGACAAGTTGTGTTTTATCGCAGCGAGACGCTACAATACTAATTGTGGGCTTATCATGTTTATTCGGCCACAACAGAAAAAACATAAACCTCTTGCTCTCTCCAGAGGGGCAGGTCAGCCAAAAGGTCCGTTGCCCGGGCAACATTAGCCCGTACCTGTGCACGTCCCTGGTGAGGAGTCCAGTTCTGTCTCTCACTCTCTGGTCCAGCCTGTCTGCATCACCTGGACACTTTAAACCAGGGGTGCCCAACCAGTCGATCGCGATCGACCGGTCGATCGCGGGGAGATTCCCAGTCGATCGCGAGATGTGTCTAAAAATAGAACAACAATATTCTGTTTTATCGTTAATGTCCTATAAGATAATCTTCCTGTGCCAGAAGAATGCACATGAACGCATCAAAGCTTTGTGATTGGCGTGACCCCATGTATTGGGGCGTGGCTGGTGGGCAGTAGGCACTAGTTAGCTGACGTTGTCCGTGTCAACAGGAGTGACAGTCCGCACACACACACACGACCGCAATTATGGCAGAAGCAAAAAAGCCCAAAATATGTAATTTTCACTCCGAGTGGGAGGATGATTATTTTTTTATCTATTCCAATTCAAAGTCCATCTGTCTCATCCGCAATGCGAGCGTGGCTTTACCGAAGAAGGGTAATTTAGGAGCGGCATTTCAAAACAGTGCACAAACGCTACGAGACGGAATTCCCTCCTAATTCTGCCCTACGCTCCCAAAAGGTGAGGGACCTGAAAGGACAGCTAAATGCACAGCAGTCCATTTCCACCAGGCCTAACAACAAGAGCAAGGCTGCTACCATAGCATCTTATCTTGTCAGTCACGTTCTTGCGAAACACATGAAGTCTTTCAAAGACGGCGAAGTTGTGAAAGAAGCATTCCTGGAGGCTGCCGACGCGCTTTTTGGGGACAGTAAAAATAACTAGCATTTCAACAGGTTTTTGATATAATAAAAACTCAAGTTAGATACCGTTATTAATCAGTTGTAAGTTTTAGTTTGTTTGAACTTATTCATTATAATTATTGTACAAAATGGTATAAGAATGCAAACATTAAGATCTGTTCTGTTTAAATTGATTATAGTCTATTATCAATTCAGGTTAAGAAACTAGTGTTGCTTGCATCCTATTTTAAAAAAGGCATTTCTTTTTATACTCTACTAAAATGCAAAAAAAAAAAGGGTTTGATTCTATTAATTTTGTCTTTTTTATTGCACTTTGGCAGCAGATTCCTGTGTAGCTTCAGATCTGAGTTGTCTTAAGTTATTAGTAAGCCTAATTTATACTTTTGTAGTAACACTATTTTTATATAAAGGCAAAGAAAGGGTTCAGTGTCTATATGAGTGGCATTACAATACAAAAATGTGTTGAGTAGGAAACCACAGAGGAAAATTACATTCAAAGGAGCAATTAAAGCGAGTGAAGCCAGTTTGAACAAATTATCTTTTAGGCTTGATTGAAAATAACACACTGTCTGACATTATCATATATGTTATATCATTACTGTTATATCATTGCTTACTATTCGTGGTTATCAAGTATCAGACACTTAAACAACAGAGAAGGTTTTAAGAAATAGGACTATACTGACAAATGACATCTTATCCTTTCATTGTCTGTTCTGTAGGAAGGAGGAACATAACAGAGTGGGACTACACTTAAAAACGGAAGTTTGTTCCAATACGAAGATTGTGGACTTAAAACGAGCCACCTCGCAATTGTATGCACATTATTTATTCAGCCGTTTGCTGTTTAATCTGATGGGAAATATATCATTCAAAAGAGAGAAAAAAGCTTAGAAAACTAGGCGAACGCTCAATACACGTGATGACGTCACCTTTGCGCGTCCCCGCGAACAGGGCTTCAATCTACGGCAAGCCTTCAACCTACGGCACAACACCGGAGGAGCCTTCCTCGACATTGAGAAACACCCTCGGTCCTGACTTCAGCTGCTGCCCTACCTGACCGGACTCAATGCTGTGTGTGTCCGTAAAAGCTTTACAAAAAAGTAACACAATTAATAACCTGTTAGACCCCAAGCCTGTTTTTCAGATTTCAGGCTCGAAAATGACATTTCTAGAACAAATGACCATAACTACACTTCTAAAAGGGGTAAATTAATAATCTTTTTTCTCAAAGTAATGATAAACCTTTGAGTTGGATGTAGAAAAGTCAGAATCAATATAGATGTTTTTTATTTTAAAGAAAATTCAGATTGAACATGGTAAAAAACTGTAAATTATAGTGTCCGTCCGAAAATTATTTTTTACTTATAGTGAAAACTACCCTTGGATGATGGGTTAGTAGACTAAAAGCTTTAGGAATCCAAAGTACAACATATAATAAGTACCCTGAATCAAGACTGATGCAAAACAAGTGACATTTGACCTTTTTAGAGAGATTTAGCAGAAAAAAAACAACTTCTGGTGTCATTTGGGTGGATTTTCCATATCGCTGGCCCCCCTTGGTCGATTTTGATGATTGACATCTCTTGCTAACCATCAGAGCCAATGGAATCGAGGGAAAGTTCCACATACACACACAGATTACCAAATAACGAGTGATAGTGACGCGTAGAAAAACCGGAAGCTGCGCTAGCCTCTGGTGGCTACCATTAGTAGCTCATTTTGATTCTCCGTTTTTTGCATAAAAATAGTTTTATGGATTATCAATAATTTTTTCAAAGTAACAGACACATTGGATGAACCTATGGATTAACCTTCAGCCGCATTTTTTCTCGTTTTAATGCCATTGAACACGACTTTTGATCAGAATAACAGCTAAGGTGAGCATATCTCCGTTTTTTGCTACCTAAAGCTACGTCGTGTGTTGTCTGTATTTGCTTCCCCTGTCACGAGTTCTGATCGCTCAGAGATGATCCTTATATTTCTATAATCTGTGGAATCTCAGGATGTTAGCTAAACTTGTTTGTGCAGATCCAATAAGTATATCGATCGGTATAGCTAGAGTTCTGTGCTAACGGCCTTAAGATTTTTTTGCCCGTGGCTAATTCACAGGCTCAGTGTTAGCTTTGAGGGTTTAAAAAAAAAAAAAAAAGATCAGCTAGCTGAGTTTCTTTCCGTTACATAGATATGAAACATTCATAGTTTATTAAATCTTAAGAAGCCCTGAGACACTTTTGCTTGCAGATGTTGTGATTTCGGCCCCTTCGGCGGGTCCGTGGGGCTTAAGAGGTTTTAAAGATGTTAGGAGTTTTATTTTAGTTATTCATTTTTTGTCCAAGAGATGCTGATTTGAAACCGTTGTTACATACAGTCAGGGGCCCTCCAGGAGGAGGCTTTCCCCCCTTCCTGCCAACGGGGACTTAGGGTGGCGAGGAATCACCCTACCTTGGAAGTCTACATTTTTCTTTTTACGGTCTACGTTCACTACATGTAGGCCAGATGTTCAGGTCTGTGTAGTTTTCAGTTGTCTGGAGTTTTGTGAATGCAAAGGATTGGGTCATTTAAATGCTGTACAATAATATAAAATTGGTGTCACTTAATGTAAATGGGATGAATAATCCAGTTAAAAAGGAGCAAGGTCCTGGCTAAATTGAAAAAATAAAAAGGCCCAAGTACTATTTTTACAAGAAACTCATCTGCCTCAACAGGAGCATGAACAATTAAAACGCTTTGGTTTTAAATGCATTCTATAGTTCTTGTCAGGGTGGGGAAAATAGGACCCAAGTGCAGTTAAAAAATACAAAAAGGTTTGTTAACAAAAAGCAAGCTTTATTAAAAAAAGCCGAAGATAGGAAAAACAAGAAACTAATTAACAAAAGCAAAACCGGGGAGCACTAGTGATGGCAGTTTGACACTGAAGCTTCGAACGGAGCTTCAACCCTGGACTTCCTATTCCATAGAAGCAGTGATTCGAAGCTTGATTCAAATCACGTGACATATGACGTCAGAAGCAGCAACTGCTTCAAATCACGTGAAATCTGACGTCCGAACCAGCAACTGCTTCCTTTCCTGAATGAATCAACTCACTGGTTCGCGGTCCAATCAGTTGATTCAATGCACTGCCTCGTCTCTATTCTGACAGGTGACAGGTTGAAACAGTTTCGAATTTGAGCGCTTCAACACTTTATAACCGCTCTAAACAATGCGCAATGTGTGGGTTGTTGTCGTAGTTTGCGTTGTTGCTGTTGAGTTGTTGTTGGTATTGCATTTGAATTGGATCATTATAGAGCAAGCCAGGAAGAAAGATAGGTCGTTCTGGCTCGGGAAACACTTTAACATGTGGAGAAGTTGTGAACAAAAAGACAATCAGTAATATAAAAACAGATCATTTGCTTAAGGAATAGATAGCGTAGTGGATAGAGCCGGCGGCCCGAATGCTGCGATGTCCTCCGCGCAGCTGGTTCAAAGCTCGGAACGGATGAACTTTTAATCATTGCTTTTCAACTTTAATACTTTAATAACTGATAAAAGGCCGTCTCCGCCCAAAAAAATGTCCAGCACTCTCTAGTCTCTTCTCAATAACCCAATACACACAATTATCAATCTTTAATTGCAAATAGAACATGATATTCAGTCTTAGTGTGTGTGTGCATCGAATATTTTTCAAGGCAAAGATACGTTAAACCCACTGCAGCCTTGCACTTCGCCAGGAGAGGTCGCTGTAACTGAAGCTTCGAGAAATTAACCTATTTCCGACACAATTGTCCAAGTGGTTCGATGCTTCATTCAAAGCTTCATTTTGCCATCACTAGGGAGCACGACAGACAGGAAAAAACTTACAGACGGGAACAGGCAGGAGACATGGACAAGCATAGACGATCATAAGCGAGGCAGGGAACATGGACACGAGGAGACGACAGGTAGCATGGACATGAAACGACGACGAACAGACATGGAGCAAAGGGGAAGACAAGACTAAATACACAGAAGGGTAATCACAGGACAAGACACAGCTGGGCAGGGGAGGCAGAAACACAAGGGCAACAGGTGAACACAATCAGACAATCAGACACACCAGGGAAACTAACGACAGGGAGGCAAACACAGGAAGTAGGACCAGAAAAGACTCAAGGAGGAAAACATTTCAAAATAAAAGGTGGAAAATTAAAACAACATAAATCCAAAACCATGACAGTTCTTACAAACCTAGCCAGAAGAGGGGAGTGGCTATCCTTATTTAAAATGCAGTTCAATTTGAACTCCATAAAGAAGTTAGGGACCAAGAGGGACGATATGTATTAGTGAAAGGACAACTTGAAAATGCAGTGGTGACATTGGTCAATGTATATGCCCCCCCAGAGAGTACCAAATTGTTGAAACTCTGTTTGATGTCATTGCATTAGAGACTGAGGGTATTTTGATATGTGGAGGGGATTTTAATGTGGTCCTGAATCATACCATAGACACTACAAGCCACAAAAATAGCAAGAAGCACCTGACCAAGTTTATTAATGCGTCAGTGCAGGAAATGGGACTAATTGATATTTGGAGGGAACTTCACCCCCTAGAACGGGATTATACACACTATTCAGTACCTCACTCTGTCTACTCCAGAATTGACTACTTTTTAATAAAAACAGGTGAAAGTCACAGGATCATAGAGAGTAAAATCGGGGTGGCAGATGTTTCGGATCATAATATGATTAGCTTGTCAATAAATCTGAATATTCGACAAAAGAATACAGTGTGGAGGCTCAATGTGGGTGTTTTGAATAGTAAGGCGACCGTGGAACAGTTAAGGGAAGAGATACAAATATATATAGAGGAGAATGATAATGGGGATGCGGACCCTGTGATACTGTGGGATGCTTTGAAGGCTGTTCTCCGTGGAAAGTGGAATATTTACATGGTTGACACCAATGAGTAAGTGAATGACTAATTAATTCCTGTACAGTATGTGTGAATATTGAAGGTCTTCAGACAACTAGTAATTATTGTGCTTTATTTTATAACTGATTTGTGTGTATTATTGTTGTTGTTTAGGTTCACATGTTGTTCTGTTATTATTGTTGTGAAAACTCAATAAAAACACAAGTGTAAAAAAAACATCTAAATGTAACCATTTGCATGGAAAAAACCCTCAACTTCACTGATGTGTAGGTGATCTACTATTTCTTATTGTTTAATGGAATGTATATCAGTGTATTAATGTCAATACTTCATATATTTAAACCAGGGGTCTCCAACACGTCGATCGTCGGTGACGTCGAGATCAAGGAACAGAAGTGACAGCTGCTCAGAGACACCAAACACGGAGCTGTCTGCTTTATCAACCAACATAAGCAACACCAGTCCAGAACCATCAGGCAGAATGACCCGCTCTGAATCAGTCCAGAACCAACAGCAGAATGACCCGCTCTGAATCAGTCCAGAACCACCAGGCAGAATGACCCGCTCTGAATCTGTCCAGAACCAACAGCAGAATGACCCGCTCTGAATCAGTCCAGAACCACCAGGCAGAATGACCCGCTCTGAATCAGTCCAGAACCAACAGCAGAATGACCCCCTCTGAATCAGTCCAGAACCAACAGCAGAATGACCCGCTCTGAATCAGTCCAGAACCAACAGGCAGAATGACCCGCTCTGAATCAGTCCAAAACCAACAGGCAGAGAGTGACCCACTCTGAATCAGTCCAGAACCACCAGGCAGAATGACCCGCTCTGAATCAGTCCAGAACCAACAGCAGAATGACTCGCTCTGAATCAGTCCAGAACCAACAGCAGAATGACCCGCTCTGAATCAGTCCAGAACCAACAGCAGAATGACCCCCTCTGAATCAGTCCAGAACCAACAGCAGAATGACCCGCTCTGAATCAGTCCAGAACCAACAGCAGAATGACCCGCTCTGAATCAGTCCAGAACCAACAAGGCAGAGAGTGACCCGCTCTGAATCTGTCCAGAACCAACAGGCAGAATGACCCGCTCTGAATCAGTCCAGAACCAACAGCACAATGACCCGCTCTGAATCAGTCCGTGTCGCTGCGGCTCAGAGACACACATGGATTTATGTTTTATAAAATACTCGCGTTAGCACTATGTCAGGCTTTTGGTGGATTTAATCAAGCCTTGGATTGCAGAGTATGAATGTCCTCTTGCTATTTTCAGTTGATAAATACTTGTGTAAAGTTTGTGAAGGCAAGAGGAAACCTTCCGCGATCACCGTCTCCTCTGTTCCTCCAAACCCCGCCCCGTCCCTGAAAATAATGAGTGACAGGCTGATAGTAACCTGATAGAACCCAGTGGCAAACGACAATCAAACCTTCAGCGCACTATTTGCAGCAATGCGAAGACAAAACAACATAACACCAAAATGTTTCAAACTGTAAATCATGCAAAGGTGTTATGGGACTCAAATGTCAAACCTAAGGGCATTTTCGGTGGACACTTAAATATCAGAAGCATGACGTCAAAAATGGAACAACTGGAGCAATTATTAACTAACTCAAACCTTGATTATTTATGCCTTTCTGAAACCTGGCTACACCTTTCAATTCCGTCGGATATTGTTAATATCCCAGGATATAATATTTATAGACTAGGTCGTAATCAAGGTAAGGGAGGGGGTGTTATGATTTATGTTAAGAAAAGCCTGCAAAGTAAACAAATCGAATTATCCTGTGATACCACTGAATGTGTGGGAATAACTATCTCAGGAAATGTGTTTTAATGTAATTGTTGTATATCGACCACCTACAGCAAAGAGTGTTTTTTATGATAATTGAACTAGGATTCTCAAACAGTGTAATGGTAAAGAAACAATCTTAATGGGTGATTTTAATATTAACTGGTTAGACAAAAAAGGCAGGAAGAAATTAAAGGATATTCGTGATAGATTTCAAATGAGTCAATTAATTAAAAATGCAACAAGAATTACTAAATCATCACAAACATTGTTGGATTTCATTTTAACGAACAAAGAGGATCGCGTCTCAAAAACAAACAATCTTGTTACTGGCATGTCCGATCATAACCTTACTCTAGTTGCCAGGAAGCTATCCAAGCTGTGTTACAAAAATCACAATATAACAAAGGGTAAAACATATATCTCATACATCCCAAAGCGGGACATGGGAATTCTGGAGAATGAAATAATGCAAACTGACTGGTTTGATTTGACATATGGTGAAAATTGTGAGGGGGCCTGTGATAATTTGAAACATACCTTAAAACAAACCGTAGCTAAATATACAAAAACAATGCCTCAAAAGCGTATTGGCAAACAACTGTTACCATGGTTTAACACTGCTCTATGGGAATTAATGAAAAAAAGGGATGTAGCTCTAAAGAAATCTTTAAAATCGGGACTAGAAACAGATCGCTTAATATACAAAAGTCTTAGAAATAAAGTTACAGTTCAATTAAGAAAGGCAAGGGCAAATTACTTTTTAGATACTATTCGACAGGCAAAGGGGAATTCTCAAAAACTATGGAAAACCATTGACAAACTTATAGGAAAAGATCAAATTATAATAATGAGCTTATGATAAACGGAACCCTACAACAGGATAGACTAGCCGTGGCCAACCATTTTAATACTTTCTTTATTGAATCTGTTTCAGAATTGGCCCACAGTTTCAATGTAACAGAACCGCTTCTTGCATTAGCTGAAGATACAAAAGTGCTCAAACTCAACTGTAAAAATTAGACTAAAGTGAATAAAATAATTTCCAGCTTATCAAATTCTAAGGCTAAAGATCACTGGGGACTAGACACAGTATTTATAAAAAAACATAAAAAGGATTTAGCTAGCTCCATCACCTATATTACAAATCAATCATTAACAGATAATACATTTCCATCAGCTCTTAAAACTGCTATTGTAACACCAATTTTTAAATGTGGCAACAAGAAAGAAGTAGGCAACTAAACCCATCAGCATTCTACCTGTTGTGTCCAAAGTAGTTGAAAAAGTAGTCGCAGAACAGCTGGTGTCACACCTAAGCTACAACAACCTACTCCATCCTATGCAGTTTGGTTTTAGGACCAATTATTCTACTGAGACTGCATGCTGCTATTTAGTGGAAGGAATCAAGGCTAAGTTAGACAAAGGAGGGATAGTTGGAGCAGTGCTCCTTGACCTGCGAAAAGCATTTGACACAGTAAACCATACCAAACTTTTATCAAAACTCAACAATTTCAACCTGTCAGTTAGCACAATACAATGGGTCAGGTCTTATTTAGCTGGTCGTTCTCAATGTGTCCGTATAAATGATAAACTGTCAGAAACTAAGCCATGCTCAATCGGAGTGCCACAAGGCTCAATTCTTGGACCGCTGTTGTTCAGCATATATATTAATGATCTCCCATCTGTTTGTGAGGATGTGGACGTCCAGATTTATGCTGACGACACGGTGGTTTACACTCATAGGAAAGATGCTGAACAGGTTGCCTCTAAGCTCTCGTCGACGCTGCACAAAGTTGCTCAATGGTTAAATGACTCGTGTCTTACTCTAAACACTAACAAAACAGTGACAATGTATTTCACGAATAAGAAAAAAACAACCACGCATCCACAGCTTCGTGTGAATGGTAAAATAATTGAAAACGTCAATGAGGTCAAATACTTGGGAGTGATCTTGGATGCCAATTTGACTTTTGAAAGCCATATTAGAAGCATGACTAGAAAGCTGAAATATAACATTTTCAAATTTAAACATATTAGGAACTCATTAACCATAGAAGCATCGAAAACCTTTTTGCATGCCATGATACTATCACATTTTCACTACTGTATAACCTGCTGGTCCCAAGCAACTAAGACTGCTATGAGACCACTTGAGGTTCTTTATAAACAAGCCTTAAAAGTTATGGATAGAAAGTCATTAAAACAACATCATTGCAATATACTGTCCAAATACAAACTTTTCAGCATTTTCATTTACGTCCATCAAGCACTGGAATACTCTTCCAGTTGAACTTAAAACCTGTACTGATTTTAACTCGTTTTCTTATGGTGCAAAAAAAAATGATATTAAGCAACCAGTCATGCCAACATTAATTACACTGTAATCTGAGTTTTTTTTATTTGAACTGTATTGTCATACTATATCTTAGATATTTTATTTAAGTGTATTTGAAGTGTACTAAGTATTATGTTCGTAACCTGTATTTAAATCAGGCTTTATAATTATTTGAGTGACCGAGATCATGTAAGTGTATTTCAAGTGTACTATGTATTAATTTATTGAGCTGTACTTAAATCAGGTTTTAAAATTGTTTGACTGATAGAGATCATGCAATGTTATTATTTGTTTATTGATTGTTATGAACCTGCCTGAGGACCACAGATGGAAATTAGCTATTAGCTATAATCTGGCATATTGCATCTCTTCTCTTTGCTGAGATTAATGTTTTTGTATGCATGGTCCTTCTATAAATAAATACAAATACAAAGAAACGTTATTATTCACTTAATCACTGATTGAGATATGATGAAGCTAACTTAATCTCATACATTCATGGGATTGGTGTAACAGTAAGACAGAGAATGTAAGTGTGCACCCACATGCACTATTTTTGTTTCTTTGTAAATACTCCTGTTGTCTGCTGTGTTCAGACTCCAGTCATGTCTGTGATGCCACATTCAGGACATTCAGTGTCCTTTTTTTAATAGAAGACTGTTGCTAGAAGCTGCAGCTAGACTGCAGAAGTATTTAATGTCAAGACGAAGACGAAGAAGAAGAATAATAATAAGAAGAAGAAGAATAGGAAGAAGACTTTTTTTTTTTACTTATGAAAAAACACTTTATTTACATCAATTATACATACTTCAAATAAAGTGCTTCATTGTGCAATAAAAACAATTCACTTAAAATAATACATTAAAACCTATGTCATAAAAACGTATGCAAAGTGCAAATCTTAATTGACAACAGAACACACAATATCTTTGGAGCACCAACGTTGTTTAAAAGTGTCAGATCCCCATATAAAAACTATGCTCCAGCTAGAGTCTGGCTCTAATATTGCAGAGCCAGATCACTTTTGCCTCTTCTCCTTTCTTATTTTCCACTCTGTTTTTTCTACTTAAATAAATGGCAATTTTCGCATCACCAGAGAGATTTAGGAGCTGCCACTTTTCTTTATTTGTCTTCTTGTATGGAGCCCCCATGATAAAAACACTCGGTAAAAGCTATACTAAAAAGACTAAAAACAATGTTAAAAGAGAGAAGAAACCTGGGGTTACGTACTGTAACCCAGTTTCTATGAGTATAGGCGCAGCCCTCTAAGGCTATCGCTATTGGGTAATCCCCCTGCGCATGCGCAGCACTGACAGACTTAATCCACGCCCACCTATGACGTGGGCCCCACCTACGGACTCACTTCCGTATAAATAGGAAGTAGGCCCTACAATCTGCTCCCACACAAACAGCTTTTCTTCAGCTATTCGCGGAGCCAGTGGGGCCCGAACCTTAGAGGGCTGCGCCTATACTCATAGAAACTGGGTTACAGTACGTAACCCCAGTTCTATATCGTATAAGGCTTCGCCCTCTAAGGCTATCGCTATTGGGTTAAGGGCGAAGCAGGATGTAGTCTACGCCCCACTGGTCCGTCCGTTACCAGAAGCCCAAACCACACCTACTCAATTAATAACCCATGTCCATTTCGCCATGCGTAATGGAGCATCACATTCCCAGGAAAAATAGCATTAAAAATGCCTATTCTCCATACGGGAATGAAGGTAGGCTAAATAGGCTACCTGTCGTTAAAAAGTAGAGACCAAAGTCCCACTTGTTAAAACGATCAAAGAGGGAAAAAGGCAGCTCTCTAAGTGCCGACCGGCAGGAGAAGGGCCCGTAGTTGAGTCCCCGACATTACTCACTCTGACAGGACACTCAGTACTGAGTGTGTCAGAGAGGAATGGGAGACATCCCTCAAATAGAAACGAATAAAAGAACAGGGTAAGACCAAGATGCAGCAGTGCAAATGTCTTCCACTGTCATTCCTCCGTGCAACGCCGTAGAGGTTGAAATTCCTCTGGTGCTGTGCGCTTTGATGTTCTCCGGGGGATCCAACCCAGAGGAGACATACGCCTGTGACACAGCCTCACACAGCCAGTGTGACAGGCGTTGTGCAGACAGAGGCTGCCCTAATGAGCGCTCTCTGTAATGCACAAACAGACGCGGGGACCTGCGTAAAGCAGCCGTGCGTGCAATATAGCATGACAGCGCGCGCACGGGACAGAGGAGATGAGATGTGGCTTCTTCCTCTGATGTGTGAGGAGGAGGAAAGAAGCCATCCAAAGTTATCACTCTTGATCTAAACGAGCTTGTGATCGCCTTTGGCATAAAAACCGGGTTAGGGCGCAAAACAGCTGAACTGCCATCTCCTTGGATCTGGAGACATGACGGAGCCACAGAGAGCAGACAAATCACTCACCCTTTTAGCTGATGTCAGAGCCAAGAGCAGAGCTACTTTGGCTGACAAAAACTTCAGGGGAACCTGATCTAAGGGTTCAAAAGGAGCTTTACTCAGTGCGCGCAGCACTAAAGCCAAATCCCATTGAGGCGCTAAAGCGCGTGACACAGGTCTGAGTCTCTGTACTCCTCGTAGAAAACGTTTTGTCAGCGGGTGACTAAACACCGTGCTGACCCCAAAACCTACGTGGCAAGATGAAATGGCAGCAGCATATGTTTTGACCGTGCTATAGGTCAAATTCCTGTCCAGCAACAGCTGGAGGAATGACAGCACGTGAGGCAGGGGGCACGTGATGGGGTCCACGCCTTTCCCTACACACCAACTCTGGAACGCTGTCCATTTGGCTGTGTAAGACGCCCTGGTGGACGCGGCCCTTGATCCCTGAATGGTACTCACAACATCTTGAGAGAGGCCAAGCCCCTCTAAGTGTTCCCGTTCAGGGGCCATGCCCACAAACGCTGGCCTAACACTGGGTGACCGCTGATCGCTCCCTCCACCTGGGAGAGAGCGTCCCTGCGCCACGGAATTTCCCACGGTCTCCCTGACAGCATCCGCTGTAAGCATGGAAACCAGGACGCTCCCGTGCGCTCCGGGGCTATTAAGACCGCTGTCAGTCGCTCCTCCTGCACTCGGTCCAGGAACCGAGGGATCAGAGGGACTGGCGGGAAAGCGTACAATAACACCCTGGGCCAAGGTCTGTGTGCGAACGCGTCCACCCCCAGAGGGGGGTGATCCTGCGTTCTCAAGGAGAACCAGAGAGCACATTGCGCGTTCCCGCGTGCAGCGAACAGATCCACCTCCGCTCTCCCGAACCTGCTCCACACCTGGGAGACCAGCTCGGGGTGGAGGCTCCAGTCCCCTTGTCGAGGACCTCCTCTGGACATGAGGTCTGCCCCTCTGTTCAACTCGCCGGGAATATACACTGCTCTGACAGAGAGTACGTGTGTGCGTGCCCAGCACAACAGTCGCCTGGCTATGTTCAGCAGCTGCGCTGATCGTACACCTCCCTGGCGATTTATGTAGGCTGCCGCTGCCTTGTTGTCTGTTCGAATCAACACATGTTGATTCCACAGTAACGGGGCGAAGTGCTGGATTACTCTCCATACGGAGAGTAATTCCAGCACGTTTATATGGAGAGACATGTGAGCCCGCCACTGTCCCCCCACTGCTGCTGCGACATGCACGTTCCTCAGCCTGCGAGAGATGCGTCTGTGAACACTGCGGTGTGTGACGTCACTCTGCCCAGGGGCACCCCCACTGACAGGACGTGGAGATTTTTCCGGTAGGTTAAATCCAAACCCACGGAAGGAGGAATGTACACCATGCGTCTCCTCTGACGCACGGGGTCGATGCACAGGCGAATAAACCACCGCTGGAGTCTCCTCCTGTGAAGGAGACCCAGGGGGATCACCACGTGACCAGCTGACATCATGTCTAACAGCTGCATCACGGAGAGGGCTGTCACCGCCCCACGGGGTGTGACGCGCCGGAGGAGAGCTGTCACTTTCTCCACTCCCTGCTGTGAGAGTCGCGCTCTCATGCGGGCTGAGTTCAATTCCACTCCCAGTTAAATGATAACCTGGGAGGGAAGAGGACAGCTCTTCTTCCAGTTGATAATGAAACCCAGGCTTGACAGATGAGATACGCCGTATCGTCTGTAAAGCCGCTTCCTCCCCAGGAGCGAGCCAGCCACAGCCGGTCGTCCAGGTAAAATAACACTCTCATCCCCATTCTATAGCTGCTCCAGCCGTCTCCACCCCCTTTGAAAAAGTGCGTGGAGCCAGGAATGAGAAACGCAGGAATTTGCTGTGTTTCGGGATGATGGTTACGTGGAGGTATGCATCCTTCAGGATTATGGATGTGAACCAGTCTCCCTGGTGAACACACTCTAGCACCTGTTTGATCGTCAGCATGGGAAAAGGCCCTTTCCTTGTTGGACACTGACAGATCGAGGATGGGTCTCATTCCCCCCGCCCCGTCTCCTTCGGGACCAGAAAATAGCGGGAGTAAAAACACCCTTATTTTCTTCCCTTTGAGGAACCCTGGAAAAAGGCTTTCTTTAACAAGAGTTCCTGCAGCTCTGAAAAGAGCGCGAGACACTGTTCCTGGGATGACAGGATCCAGCTGTATCCCGTAGAACTGCGGGGGGGAGCGGCGAACTGCAGAGACTACCCTCTGCCCATCCGCCTGCTCATCCATCTGTCCATCAGACACACACGCCGCTACCCTGAGTAATACTCTGATAGCGGGTGTACATTCTCTGGCTGTGCTGTGGTTGTCATGGTGATAACCCACGCCAGAGCCCTCCACATGCTGCATTTCACACAGGCTCTCATTATGTCGCCGTTTAGGAGAAGACTCGTAAACCGCGCGTTCACGCTCAACACCACTAAGGGATGAGCGGAGGTGTGTGCAGTGCTGTCCACACGAGGCGTAATAATGGCCCCCGTGGGCTCATTACGACCGTGGGTAGGAGGTACGTCTGAGACAGAGGAACAATCCGTGCTGCCTAATAACCAAAAGGTTAAGGTAGACGGATTGAATAGTAAGCCCTGCTGTTTATTAACTGATAAGTTAAAAAACCAGCCGGCTTGAGCAGCGAGCCACGCTGCCAAGTAACCAATAGGCTATTGGCAGCCGGCTTAACCGGGGAGCCTTGCTGCTTATTATCTTCCATCTGTCCATCGAACACACGCGCCGCCACTCAGCGCGCGAACCTGCTCTGGATGCTGTGGTTGTCATGGTGACGAGCCACGCCAGAGCCCTCCAGACGCTGCATTTCACACAGGCTCTCATTATTTAGGAGAAGGCTCGTAAACCGGACCTTGAGGTGCGTTCACGCTTAACACCCCTGAGGGATGAGCGGAGGTGTGTGCAGTGGTGTCCACACTGTAATAATGGCACTCGTGGGCTCATTACGACCGTGTGTAGGAGGTAGGTCTTGGACAGAGGAAAAAATCCGAGCTGCCTAAAAACCAATAGGTTTTAAAGACAGCCGGTTTATGCAGCGAGCCATGCTGCCTATAACCGACAGGTTTAGGGGCAGCCGGCTTAACCGGTGGGCCTTGCTGCTTATTATTATCCATCTGTCCATCAAACACACGCGCCGCCACTCTGAGTAATACTCTGAGAGCGCACGACATGCTCTGGATGTGCTGTGGTTGTCATGGTGACGAGCCACGTCAGAGCCCTCGCCGCCGTTGCCCGTGAAGCAACCCAAGAGGGGCCGGACCGAAAAAGCTGCGAGGGGGCCTCCACACGCTGCATCTCACACCGGCTCTCATCCTGTCTCTGTTTAGGAGAAGGCTCGTAAACTGGACATTGAGGCGCGTTTCACGCTCAAACCTGCTGAGGAATGAGCGGAGGTGTGTGCAGTGCTATTCACTCAGTGCGTAATAACAGCCCTGGGCTCATTACGACCGTGTGTAGTAGGCACATCTGGGACAGAGGAAAAAACCGTGCTGCCTGCTAACCGACAGGTTAGAAGCATCAGGTTTAAACGTCAAGCCCTGCTGTCGAAATAACCGACTGGTTAAATACAGCTGGCTTGTGCCGCGAGCCCTGCTGCCTGCTAACTGACAGGTTACAGCCGGCTCAAACGGCGAGCCCAGCTGTCTGTTAATCGACAGGTTAACAACAGCTGGCTTATGCACCTCCACACGCTGTATTGCACAGCGGCTCTCATCATGTCGCCGTTTAGGAGAAGGCTCGTAAACCGGCCATTGAGGCGCGTTCATGCCCAAACCCGCTTGAGGAATGAGCGGAGGTGTGTGGAGGAGGAATATCTGTGACATAGGAAACAAGCCCGTGCTGTCTAATTAACCGACAGGTTTTAAAGACAGCCGGTTTATGCCGGTGTTATGTCATCCGGAGGAGAGCTCTCCCGAACCGGGGAACGGGGAGATCTCATTAGGCGGCTGCCTTTCCGATGATCTCCGGGAGTTCCTGGAGAATAGCCTATCGACGGCAGAGCCAGATGGCGGGTAGAGGGACCCGGTGACCCGAGACCCGGTGTCAGCCCGGCAGCCGAACCCATAGGCTCGGCTGCCGGGCTGACACCGGGCCCCGCCCTGTCTCCCCCGTCCGGCGGAGAGGGAGGATGGGGCCGGGGGAACCACATGGTGATCCGTGAATGTAGGGGAAGGAGTCGCCTGACTGCTGCCCGCCACTCGGATCGAATAACTCAAGGGCTTGGTCGACAGAGTAAGACTCCTGGACCAGCCAATCCTCCTCGGCCGCAGCAGCGAAAGCCTCCGCTCTCCGCTGTCTGAGGGCCAGAGGGAGACGGACACAATGAGTGCACGACACCTGGGGAGTGAGAGCCGCGTTTGCGTGCTCCAATCCCCGGCAGGACTCACACCGTGAGCGCCGGTCGTAACTCCTATGTCGGGCCTCTCTGGAGGAATGTTTGCTTTTTAGTAAACAGCTCTGAAAAGAACTTGTGCCTGACAGTGCTTCTGCAACGGAGTGCTGAAGAAAACTGGGAGCAGATTGTAGGGCCTACTTCCTAGTTATACGGAAGTGAGTCCGTAGGTGGGGCCCACGTCATAGGTGGGCGTGGATTAAGTCTGTCATTGCTGCGCATGCGCAGGGGGATTACCCAATAGCGATAGCCTTAGTGGGCGAAGCCTTATACGATATAGAACCGTGTGTCTCTCCTCCATAGTAGCACCTCATTTAAAGACCGCTTTGAGTCCTGCTTTGGGGATGCCACAATTCCATCAGCAAATGCCACACGATGGAATTCAACTTTAAAGCAGGTAAAGGTGTATGTTAAATTTGTCATGCAAAATCTCTCCTATGTGTTGAACTCAGAGGCACACAAAGCCCTCCTTATCCCAGCGAGATTATGCTCAGCTGAAAGAACTCATCGAAGTTCTTGACCCATTCCTGGAGGCAACCGACCTGACTCAGGGAGAGAAAACTGTCACAGTCAGTGTGGTTGTGCCCTGTGTCCTTTCTCTGCACTGCCACCTGCAGGAAATACGAGGAAGAGTCAGATACTGTGGGCCCCTGGTGAGAGCTCTGGCGAGCTCCTTGAAAAAAAAGGTTCACAGAGATCTTCCACGGAGTGAAGATGCCAGGATGCGAGCCAGCTGAAGGAAGAGGTCCCACCAAGTTTCCTTTCACGACTGCCTACTTCATAGCATCTGTGTGGACCCATCGTTTGGTTTCCAGTGGCTAAAACATGATGTGCAGCTGGACAGTGATGACAAAGATCAGCTAATGACTCAGATCATTGGTGAGACATGTTCACTTGATATATATGTATGCAGGCTCTAACTTAAACTAGTTATTATTAATTATAGTTATATGTGTACATGGATGTCTAGAAGTGGTTTATCTGTTTGTAGATATTGGGGTGTGTGTAGCCAAAATAAGAATCCTCAATCCTTATGGAAAGAATTACCCAAATATAAGGCCATTTTTACACATTAGCCTCTTCAAATAAAACAAATTAACATCATCATCTATAATATGGTATCACAAACAAAAGAATAAGATCAGTAGCAGATTTATTCACAAAAGTATACCCTCTCATTTCAGATTGTATCAAGGCAGAGGGTGAGAAGCAAATGATCTCAACACCAGACACAGCAGCAGGACCAGAACAAGGTGATGTTCCAGTGTCTCCTCCTGAAGCTCCTCAGAAGAAGCTGAGAATGTTCTCCCACTACATCAAGACTCCCTCCTCCACCAACAGTCGGTCTGTCCAGGCTCAGCTGACTGCATACCTCGACTTGATTGACAACCAGGCCTCAGACCCATGCTTCAAGTTTTGGCAACAAAATAAATCCCAGTTCCCTGTCCTCTATCGGGTTGCCACACAGGTATTCTCCATCCCTGCTTCCAGTGCACCCATTGAAAGGGTATTCAGTCATGGAGGCATTTTTATGAGGCCTCACCGTGCAAGTTTGAGTTGTTCGATGTTGTCAAATCTGATGCTTTTAAAATGCAACATGCATGTTTAAGTGTGTGTGCCTGAGTGGGTGCTCACCTGCTCCTGACGTTAGCAGCTAAAAACATATTGTTATGCCAGACTAAAGTTCCCCGTGAGCTCTCCTAACAGGATTGGATTTTTTTGTATGTTTGTTAGTGGTAAAATACAGGATGGTTGTATTTAAATTTGGGGAAATATTTTGTTCGGATTGATTGGAGTTTTGAGGTTGTGCTCAGTTAATCTGCCACACAGTACTGTCTGTTTAGGACCAGATGGCACTGCATTTCGCTGTGTGAATTAGTTTGTGTATTCCAATTAGTGTTATAGTTCTTTTTCTGGTGATTTATAATTGTGTTGATTAATATAATGTCAGGCTGGTCCTGAGGCTGAACAGGGTCCAGAAATTGACTCAGCTGAGCTTTGCTCAGCTCTTAGCATTGCAGGGCTTTCTGGTGATATAAGAGTGGGTCACTATTTTTAAGATGAGGCCAACATTTATTTGCTCTTTTTATCTTATTTTAAGATGTAATACTCTATTGGAATTGGCCTCATTCGGCTCTGCTGGTGTTGTTTGTGCTTTGTCCGTACACCTGTAAGATGCTTTTTAAGCATTCTAAATGCATAATTTCAACTGGGTGTCTGTCCAATAGGGCCAAATTATGGTAGGAGAGGGGACCCCATCACTTCACTAACATAGAGAGGAATTGGTTCTATGACTTTGTAATTCGAGCCAAATTCAAATTGGAAATGTAATGAAAATGTTACTTGTATTGCTTAGAAAGCCCTGCGTGCTTTCTCTCATGTTCTATTGTTCTTAATAATGTATTTTCAGTTTCTGTGGGTTTTCAAACCATTAAATAAGTTATAGAAAATTGTGACAGTGTGTCCTTTTGTTTAATGTATACGATTTTCATTTGTAAAGCAGCTCTTTGAAGATGCCAGAACGGAGCACTGGAGGCAATATTGGAACTGGACTCAACCTTGATGATGATGATGATGATGATGATGATAATAATTAATATTAGTAATAAGCATTATATTTGTATAGCACCTTTTTAATAAAAGAATTGTAGCCACACTTGCTTCACAGCAGTTCAATAGACAAATTGGCATAAAATGACAGGATAAAAGCAATGTAGAGGAGCTACAGCTACATTTCAACAAATATATCCACTAAGATTAATACATGAAGACTTGTGACTCAGATTTGACTTGGACTCTTCTTGGGTGACTCGGACTTGGACTCAGACTCGAACACAGGTAATGATGACTCGGACTCAACTCGGACACTCCTTGGGTGACTTGGACTCGGACTCGAACACAGGTAATGATGACTCGGACTCGACTCGGACACTCCTTGGGTGACTCGGACTTGGACTCGGACTCGACTACGACTCTCCCTAGGTGACTCGGACTCGAGAGTGACTTGGACTCGTGAATTGGTGACTTGACTACAACACTGGTATATATATATACCAGCACCTTACATAATAGCTACCTTCAGTGGCGGACTGGGACTAAAAATCAGCCCGTGAATTTTCCGACCGGCCCACTTCGGTACCGGACGTCCCATGTCCAACATGGAGCAAAGTCAAGGACCCCAAGTACGTTTTTTATTTTAATGGTACTATTAACGTTACTTCCTTCAAATTAATTTGGTAGTCATATTTGCGGCACATCTATGATAATAATTGGCTTTCAAGTGTTGTACGTTACGTGAACACTGTTGCTAGGCAACTGACAACAAAATGTGTTTCTTTTTTTCTTATTTCATTGTTTAGGAATAGGGAAATATACAGTTTTCTTCATGTCATTTTTAATGTAAGATCATATGTTGCCCTCACTACATTTGCTTCAGAGAAATGCGAAATAAATTGTGTAACATGAATTGTACCTATATTTATTGCCTACTTTCCCTACAGAACCTGCTTAGACGTCATATCTTGGAGAGATTGCAAAGCAAAATTCCATACGTGGTCAGCCGTACTGACGTTGACCTCGACTATCTTGATTTCATGTGCACCCATGAATTAATACTCATTGACACATTGGCAGAGCAGATAGAATTGCCAGTGAATATAGTAAATGCCCTTAGAGAACTGTGTAACCTGGTTAGACGTCAGGTGGAAAATGAGCAACATATTCCATCTGTTGAGATACAGGCAGTGCAAGGGGCAAGGGGGCGACCCAAATTCCTCATTCAACAGGAAAAGTTACAGGCCTTGATAGACACCCAGTTGCCCATACCTTGCGTAGCCAAACTGCTGGGAGTCAGTGAAGTTACAGTATTCCGTTGAATGGCGGAATTTGGAATTTCTGTGCCAGTGTCCTACAGTACAATGTCAGACCAGGAGCTTGACATGTTAGTTTCTGAGATCAAAGCTCAGATGCCCCAGATTGGCTACAGGTTAGTCATGGGAAGACTAAGATCCTTAGGCCACAGGGTACAGTGGAGCAGAATGAAGGCAGCTATGCACAGAGTAGATGCAGCTGGGATTCTTGCTCGTTTGACACATTTAGGTTGTGTTGTGAGGAGAACCTACTCTGTAAGGGCACCCCTTTCCCTTGTGCATGTGGATACTAACCACAAACTCATAAGGTACATTTATTTTATTTTATTTCAGTCGTAAAATAAATGCTGAGCAAACATACATACACTCAATTTTTTTCTTCTCCTAAACAGGTATAACATAGTCATTTTTGGGGGCATTGATGGCTTCTTCAGAAAGGTACTTAGATTAAAATAATATATATGTGTGACAGTTATCACAATGATTTTTGGATAGTTTTCCCATGTTAGGTGGCATATAACACTCAAATGCAGCTGTTTCAATGGCTTATACTCAGGGTTAACACAAGGCTGATATTTCCTATATTTAATTATTATATTTGTGTCCAGATCATGTACCTTGAACCTGCCAACAATAATAAGGCCTCTACTGGCTTCACCTTTTTCCTGACCTCTTGTGAGAGGAATGGTTTGCCCTCAAGGTATGTACAAGAGGCCGTGCAGTCTGATATGCATCACATGCACATTATCAGAACTATCATTATATACCTGTATAACTTTTTCACATCTACTCTGTATCACAGGGTCAGATGTGATCAAGGTGTGGAGAATGTCGACATTGCTCGTTTCATGTTCACTGTGCGAGGAACTGACCGGGCAAGTTTTATTTCTGGAAAAAGTGTCCACAGCCAGAGGTAAATATAATCAAATGTTTAGCAAGGTCACATTAACCTTGAGTCAGCATTGACAGTCATTCATTTTTCTGTGTATGTATGCAGTTGTATGTCAACATTTAATTTACAATTGCAATTTGAAAACAACTAACTAAGGGGTGCTTCTCACTGTGTCAAACAAGCAAGAATCCCAGCTGCATCTACTCTGTGCATAGCTGCCTTTATTCTACTCCATTGTACCCTGCAGCCCAATGACTTTACAATTTTTCCAAGACAGAATCGAACGGCTTTGGCGTTACTACTGGACATCTCAAACACGTTGCACATATTCCTGGTGCACTTTGTGTTCCACCCCGTCTCCGCAGCAACCTTCACACCTTCACTGAGGGCTTTAACCATCACCCACTCCGCACCGAGGGAAACATGACCCCTCAGCAGTTGTGGCAGTTGGGCCTTCTGCAAAACAGCACGGATGAGGCTGAGAATGTTGAGGTGCACACTTACTTTTGTAAAATTATCTCTGTTGAACATACATTGATTCAAGCTGTACATTCTTGAATATTGCACTGTAAAATGTATGCTTTATTTAAACTGCTATTTGAATCCTAGGATCTGCAAGAACTTGACATAGATTGGGAGAGTGCCCTTTACTGTGATGAGTCCCTACAAGAGTCTGGGCTTGTTGTTCCAGAATTTCCCACGCCCATAAATGAGCAAGATATGGCAGACCTTCAAGCTGCTGTGGACCCTACAGACCCATCCGACTCCCATGGTCGAGACATTTACTGTCGTTGTCTTCAAATCTTCCAGTGAGCAACTGTCATGTTGGTAAGTCTGAGCACCAACTGCTGTGCCATATACATGTAGACATATGAAAAAGACCAAGTCAAAGTTTAAATTTTTTTTATTTAGAACAAATGTTTTCTTCCTGTTTTAAATGTTTTTCATCTGTGGCAGTCTTCAAAAACTAAAAAAGTTAAAACTTTTAAAGTGAACTAAACCAGCCACAACAGTTGCATGAATAACTTATTCATCTACACCAGTGAGAATTCTTGTCCCAGATGGAACGCCTCCACCAGGACTACTTTGAAATCGGCATATGATCAAATGTGTTGGACAGGGAAGGTGATGGTTCTACTGCAAGCTGCAACAGATGGATAACATATGCTGTGTTCCCCAAAATGTGACTGGCAGTGATGATTGAACTTAACATTCACTTTGAAACGTCTCTTCTCTTCCTGCAGGACAGGAACATGGCCTTGCCCGGTTATCCACTGAAGAAATGCTATTGGAGACAATGAGGATGTGCAGCATTCTCCATCCCTGAATCAGTCTTGTCTGAAATTAGAGGCAATAAAGATAACTGACATTTTAAGATGACATTTTCAGGCACAACTTTTGTACTGCAGATGATATATATTTTAAGAGGAAGAGACATTGAAATGTGTCATTTATTTGATTTTATGAACCAATAAAGATGGTTACATTTCAGTCACAGAACAGCAAATTATTTTACCTGGAGGAAATCCTGCAGATGATTCATTAAAGTCACCTCCACCTGTTCCTTGTTTGAGCCTCTCTCACTGAATTCTGCTTGGCACACAGATATGATGAAGTCTGCATCAGCCTGTCAAATGAAAGCAGAGCACCCATTAGCACAATCCAGTTTTCAGTGTATATATAAAGATTTAATATAAAAACAATCTCATCGCCATACCAGAACCTCTTGAGAAAGGCTAAATGTCTATAGTACCATTGGACAGATTCATGGTTTTGATATTGTTTTACAATGGTGTAATCCATTAATTTGGACCTTATAATAGTTGTTAAACGCTGTGATATACTGTACATTGTTACTGAGATCCCTTGGCCTTTACTTTTTCCATCATTCATGAGGCACCTAAGATGTGTAAGAATGTAGACTACATGGGAGCCGTAGCAGTAACCAGTCATTCATGTTGTACCTTTGTATCTTTTTAGAGACTGAGGGTTCATTGCCTTTTTTGTATAATAGTTTTAGCATGAATCAGACCTGTTGAAATCCAGCCAGTATCAGGTGAGTGTGCTATTACCACGTATTTCAACAACAAACAGGTGTATATTGTTCAGTTTAATAAGGATTTAAGATAGATTTAAATTGTATTCTTACTATATTTTACCATATAAACACCTAGATGATGCACTGAACATTTTTAACAATTCCCAGGGTTCAGAATATGTAGCAATGCATACAAACTGAGTTATGCAATGACACATCTCATCTACAATATTTCAGATCTAATCAATTGATTGCTAATCATTTATCAATCAGTTGGTCACATCTTATTAAAATAAAATGTCACCCTTGCAATCATACTTACTTCTAACACTGATCCTGCCACATCCCCAAGTAATGCAAATGTTTGTCTGGTTTGCGATCCCATTGAAGTGATACTCTGTCTGGAGATAAGTTCTCCTACCTCTCCTATCTTTTGGTATTTAATTACATTGAAGTTTCCTGTGTAAGAAGTCTGATCTACACAAAACAAGTGAGTTGAGCACTTGTCACTCTTGCAAGTTGGCGAATTGCAGGTTTAAGTATATTATTAGTAGTCAATGGTTGCCCAGATTAACCCAGTTCAGATACCAGACACTGAAATGGATCATAAAGCACATACCTGAAATGGCCTTTGTCTAAATCAGACAGTGAATAGTTGGGTCTTCTGCCATGGGTGCCCTTCTCAAAGAACCGCTCTTCAATGCCCGCCACCATTCCTTAGACATTAGAATTATGCATTACATTAAACGTTCCTGATGAAATGCACAATCAGACATCTTGCATAACTACAATATTTAAAGTAGAACTTTTATGTGACTATAGAACCATCAAATTATTCTGATGGCATAACTTTTTTTTGTTGATCCTACACACATACCTGTTAGAAATTCTTTACGGAGAGCCCCTGTATCTATACCAGCTTCGCCTAAAAAGATGACTTTCAGTTGGTTAGTTGGAGATGTTTTCTTTTGGCGCTGCCATTGCACGAGGCCCCTCTCCAACATGTTCTGGCGGGACACTGTGATGTCAAAGGTTTTGCCATCTGTTGTTACTGCATCAGCAATTGCCTGGATAACATCATCAAGACTAAAGAGCAGGAAAAGGAAAGGAAAATACTTTTTAAGTGTTAGTCAAATCTCTCATTCAATGCTCAAGTCAACGATGAGTTAAAGATGCTATGACCCACACTTGGGTACAAACAGTAGGGCTGGGTACGGTGCAGGATATCACTTTTAGGGCCAAAATTAATTCATTTTTGATTTAATGTGATATGATTGAGGTGGCTAGTGATACAATCACATCTATATGTATTGGTAATTATATACAGTACATTATATGTACATTATAGAAATAGTTAAAAACTGTTCAGTGAATCTTATTTTTCCAAAAATACTGCATACATTTCAAAAATATTTCAGTCCAATTCATAAATGACATCAATATTTTAGATGTATCCTTAACAGTAAAAGTGTAATAACAACTTAAAATACATGAATATAGGTAGATACAAGCTATGTATTTCTTTTTGATGATGCCTGGAGTATCAGTGATTTTTTTTCATTGAATCAGAAAATTGTATTCAAAATGTAATGTAGAGTGAAAACATACTTTTCAATTTCATCTTCAGTTGATTTAGAGGCATCTTGCATCCTGGAGGGCGTTTCCTCCACACTGTCAAGTAAAACATGATTACACAAGGATTACAAATGACCAGTATGTACATTTAAAATTGCAAAGAGTTTCCATTAAAGCCTTTATGTTGCTATAGAAGTATACAGTAGAAGGTAACACAATTAACATTACCAGGGAGCCTCTGTATTGTTGAATTACTAAATGCATCCCAGAATTTGTACTTTTTATTCAGATTCTAATGAGATCAAAATAAGTCAGAACAGTGCTTAAATGATGTTATATATACTAATTGCACACAATTTTCTCCATAGAGTATTTTAACTTGTAATGATCCTGTCCTTTATTACAAATTTCACACATTCCAAATAGACATTTTCTGTTTATCTCTTACAGAGAAAAAATGATGTATTTATTTTCACCTATCTCCACATGAGCTGGCATGGACTTGTAAATAATCCAGTGGGTATTCAATCAGACATACTGGACAGGCAGCCTAAATGCAAACGCAGTAACGTAGAAAGACAAGAAAACCACTTACATTAATTAAATAATTGCTATTGGTTGCATGACAATTTTATCTTTATAGGCTGGTATTAAATGTTTTTGTATTACCAAATTTGGTCTCATGGTATTACTGGTCCCTGGTGTAGATTCTGGTGGAATAGACTCAGCAACAATTGTCACTTCAGGGGAAGACTAAAAAAAGGTATTATGTTTTACACTTATATATTATATATATATAATATTTTTCAAATGATGAGAACAATAAAAAGCTGTTCAAATTTTGAATTACCCCTCCATGAAGATCAAAGTCATCTCCTGATGATGGCTGTTCCACACAGGACTTCACATCGGCAGCCAATACTTGTAATGGCATGCAAGATCCACAGACTCTACAAGACGCCTTAGGCATCCTTTGAAACTCATTTGCATCTGGAGGAAGAGGGGATGTATCCAATTCATCCTGGAGTGGAAGAATGTAGATTGTGTTCTTTCCTCCTCCGGTCACAGTTTTGAGAAAGTGGCCATTATAACCTTCAGTTTCTGGGGGGATAACTGAGAGTTTGCGTTGTCCCGATCCACCTGAAACGAGCAATAACTGAATAAATGAAGACTAAAAACATAAATAAATGATTCAGTACACAGCTTTTGTAGATCTACAATACCGAGGGCTTTATACAGCAGCCAGCCTCCTGATATAGTCTCAAGTTTCGGGTACTGACTGGTCAGGAGTCTTGAAATCTGTACAAAACAACAATACACCCATCATATGAAAGAAGTACACCTTTCATCCATATTCTATGTTTGAAAGCTTTGCATGAGGGTATACACCACATTTTAGGTAGACGTGTTCAAATATTAAGGATACATTGTACATTTTCGATTCTTAAAGTTGTTTTTTTTGTACAAAAACACACTAGTTAATGAATGCAGGTTGGCTTAATTTACCTCAAAGTGGTCAGCAGACTCGGGTAGTGTGATGGCGCGACTCCCCATCCCAGCAAGGAGGAGTGTTAATTCGCTGCTTGCTGTTGGTGTCCTGTCTGTGTTTCCTTTCAACATATAGAACTGCAGGGTTACAGTCTTCCACCTGCTGGCGACCACCCTGCAGGGAGACCGGAATCTTTTTCTTCCCCATGCAGGCGCTTTTGAGAAGTAGCCTGGAAATGACCTGTGGATTTACATAAAGTCATATTCTTAAGGCCCAATCTTAATTTTTAGACATGATTTATTGAATGATACATATTGGTTGTCTTAACCATATAATGCACCGAGTAGGTGCATGCTACATGTACAGAACCTGGCCATTTCATGTTGAATTCTAGACTGTGGCGGTGCTGACTGCTGTTGCTGTGCTGACTGCTGATGCGGTGCCGACTGCTGTTGCTGTGCTGACTGCTGTTGCGGTGCTGACTGCTGTTGCTGTGCTGACTGCTGTTGCGGTGCTGACTGCTGTTGCGGTGCTGACTGCTGTTGCTGTGCTGACTGCTGTTGCGGTGCTGACTGCTGTTGCTGTGCTGACTGCTGATGCGTTGCTGACTGCTGTTGCTGTGCTGACTGCTGTTGCGGTGCTGACTGCTGTTGACTGTCAGCTTGTAGCTGGCTGCCCAGCAGAGAAACCAGGCTTCTTGCCACCTCTTCGATGGTGCTTCTCTGTAGGTGTAGGATTGTGCATTATTGATAGGGATGCTCCGATCAGGGTTTTTGGGGCCGATCACCGGTATCAGTATCAGCCATACCGATCGCCGATCCGATCAAAGGGTGGGTGGGGGCTATGGGGATCTTCCATTTAAAGTGATGTTTAGGTCGCATTCACACCTAATAGTCCGCTTCTCTGGTGCGCACCAGACGACAGTTTGTTACATTGTTTCATTTTTCAGAAGGTTCGGTTTACATTCACACGGGCAAAATTCAAACGGACTATAAACTTCAAACACAAGTCATGTGCACAGAAATGCTTTTCAACCATTAGTCAGACTTTAAGGGGGTAAAAACGCAAATCCCGGCAATTTCTACCGGAGCCTCCGCCATGGAGCATCGGCAGGTTATTTTCATGCTGCTGTTAATCTGGAGAGGATATCAACAGAATCTAGCAGACGGCGCATATGATTATATAATCAGACAACGTACGTTAAAAAACATTATAACACATATAATGAGAGACGTTCTGCAGTAAGGAGGTGGCTCTGACTTTTATGCACAGTTGAGCATTTTTACTTTACACGACACTGTTCAACACTTCATTCTGCTTCACTCTTTCGCTAAAGATTTTGAAGACATCCACGTTCTTGTGACACGTAAATACTACACTTCCTTTGTTTTGGTGCGGACTGCGTTCACACCAGAGATGATCCGCTCCAGAGTTGAATAGCAAGCGGTCCGAGACCACCTCTTTTAGGCGGCAGTGTGAGAAAAAGTTTTTAGAGAGTACTTGTCCATGGACAAGTGAGTTTTGCAATTTACTTGTCCGAATACATTTTTCACTTTCAAAATTGGGGAATCTGGAATCTTCTTCTTCGCCATCGTATTTTACATTTTCCCACGGTTTTTACGACACCGCCAACGTAAGCGAGCGGTAAGATTTTACTGCATCACACATAGGGTTGGGTATCATTTGGATTTGAACGATTCCGGTTCTGCTTTTCGATTCCGGTTATTTTCGGTTCGCGATTCCGGTTCTTTGAGAGGGTAAAAATAAGTCCCATGACAAACTGGGAGAAAAATATATTTATGAAAACATTAAGTCAAATCTGTATTCCTATTTACAAATCACTTCATACTGTTTAATTTTGTTACGGTTATTGAATACAATTATATAAAAATAATCTCTGCACAGTGGTGCAGTTTGAGAATGTACAATTGGCCCAGTCTCCTGATGTTACACTGCAACCTGCCTGTGAGACAGAGTCTAACCACACATGTCCAACACATAAGCCTAATAATAATAATAATACATTATATTTATAGCCTATAGGCGTAGCGCTTTTCTACAACTCAAAAACGCTTGCACGCTTACACATGTCCTGCAATACACATGCTGCAGCTGCCCAGCTGCTCACTGTTTGTAAAAGTAAATAAATAGTATTTTCATTTCAATAATGTACTTTCTATACCCTGCGTCATAAACAATACTGACATCCCTGTGCAGGGGCGCCGCCAGGGATTCTGGGCCCCATGAAAAGATAATCACATTGGTTACTTAAACATTTTTTTCTTAATGTTCTAAAATTGTTTGGGCCCCTGTCAGTCACACGGGCCCTTAGAATCGTCCTAACTTTTCACCCCCTTACGGCGCCCCTGTCCCTGTGCTCCTCCGAGTCTGGGGGTCCGGGGATGTGAGGACAGCGCGAGGACACAGACAGGGAGGCTGCTTTACTTCATAAAGGAAATGGCGGTCAATATTAACAACATAGGAGCTAAAACGCTTAATAACCTTCATTACGTGTTAGAGAAAGAACATAAGAAAGTTTGACAAAGATGAGGCTGTTAAACGGGCAGCGGATCCGCTGTGTGTAGAAAGAGAGAGAGAGGGAGAGAGAGAGACGCTGAGCTGCACCGTGCAGCGATCAGCTGATACGGAGCATAGAGAGAGAGCTGCGGTCCGCGGGGCTCGGCCTCGCCTCCTGTCCTCACAACTCTTATTAATCCCGATACCGGACAATTGTTATTTGTTCCACACTCGGAACCGAGTTTTGCTTCCCAACCCTGCCACTGTGCTACACGCCCCATTTCTTTTCCTCACAGACGGCAAAAAAAGTCCGACATTATATGATTTAAAATAAAAACAATAATCGTGGCTTGGTATTGAGTAAGAACATGTTTTTATGAACCACACAGCTTCCGGTCTACCAAGACCCGACCGAACAAAAACAAGTGCTGCAGGCAAGAAACGTGGCGTATAATATGCACGCAAAACTCGGCCTCAGATCTCAATGGGAATGGTTAGCGTATCATATGCACGCAAAATCGGACTTCTGCGTATCTATTGCACGCATTTCCAATGTGTAAAGTCGTGTCATTTGTACGCAGACTGAAGAGAGTCGGTTGGTTTTAACAGTACTCGGACTACCAATAAAGTAGCGTCCATGGCAACCACCTTAGCAACCATGAAAACGTTGAATGTGTACAATTTCCTTTAGTAATCTTCGTAATAACTAGCAAACTAAAGACCATGTACATCCACTGCACAAATAATCTGAAATAACAACTCATATTTCCTCAAAACGCATTTTAATGGCCAAACTAACCTTAAAATAGGCATTTTCCACCGAGAATAAAACGAAGGTCGGCCATGTTTTTTTTTCTGCTGAGAGAAAGTTGAAGATCACGTGACATAGACGCCAGCCATTGGAAATGAATGGTGAAAAAAAACGTAGGATCCTACAATTTTGAGGCGTTTTTGTAGAAATACTACGTCCCAAGATGTGGACCAACGTAGTTATTACACGTTTAGATGTGAGACTGGGTTGGGTGGTTGGTAGTATAGGAGCCCACAGGGGACTGTGCTGTCTCCTTTCCTGTTCACCTTATACACCTCTGACTTTCAATACAACTCAGAGTCATGCCACCTGCAGAAGTTTTCGGATGACTCTGCAGTGGTAGGGTGTATAAGGGATGGACGGGAGGAGGAGTACAAAGTGCTGGTGGGTGATTTTGTAGAGTGGACTGGAGGAAATCATCTGCTTCTGAATGTGGCCAAGACCAGAGAGATGGTCATTGATTTCAGGAGGAAGAGGACGTCACCTCCTCTGCCCCTGTGCATTCTAGGAGAGGATGTGGCTGTTGTGGAGGACTACAAGTACCTGGGAGTGCACTTAGACAATGGGCTGAACTGGAGGATCAACACTGACGCTGTGTACAAGAAGGGGATGAGCAGACTCTATTTTCTGAGGAAGCTGAGATCCTTCCACGTGTGCAGCAAGATGCTGGATCTTCTACCAGTCTGTTGTGGCCAGTGCACTCTTCTTTGCTGCGGTCTGCTGGGGGATATACACCTGAACATCAGCTGGAGAGGACTCTTTAAAGTAGAGACACTACATACTGATATACACCCGAACATCAGCAAGAAGGACTCTTTAAAGTAGAGACACTACATACTGATATACACCTGAACATCAGCAGGAAGGACTCTTTAAAGTAGAGACACTACATACTGATATACACCTGAACATCAGCAGGAGAGGACTCTTTAAAGTAGAGACACTACATACTGATATCAGAAACAATGCCCAACGTTTACCACAAGGTGAGTTCCTTTTTATTTCCTGCTTCTTTACACATGCTCTTTCCAGTACAGGTTTGCTCTGAGTGTTAGCGATGCTAATGTAAACACAGACCATATTACTTCCAGAACACGTCTCATTGTTTCTGACAGCAACGTTTCTGATTGGCCCGTGGGTGTAAAGCCCGCCCACATTTTAGTAATGTCGTCATGACGCAGCAAATCTGGATCAGCTCCGTTGTTCCCCCGTTTTTAGAGATGTGGGTACGGAGGAAAAGAGAGAGGGTTTGATTTCCTGACACTTTGTGAGTCTCCTGACACACCGGGGACACTGGTGATGTAGAAAAGACATCACTTTGTGAGTCTCCTGACACACCGGGGACACATGGTGATAGAAGAGACATCACAAAGTGCATTTAGCATGATAGTGAAAGCTAAAGCTAAAGCTATTGGTGGTGCTTCACCCAGGGCTGTTCTCTCATCCTCATACACCTCAAACAAAGTTTTTTTATTTGCATTTTAAGAAATTATTCACAAAAAATAAACACATCCAGATTCATAAGATAACAACTTAACAGTAGACAAATCCAAAATGAAATAATAATAATACAAATAGATATACTTTATTAATCCCAAATTGGGAGATTATTTTTGTTACAGTGTGCGCAACATTAAAATACAGATACTTAAAAGTGGAGAAGAGTTAACAATGAAAATGAAAAATAATTAAAATAAAATAATGGCTACACTATCAATACTCAGGTATACGTTAATTGTTAATTCTTACCTCATGTTCCTTACAAGTCTTCATTATATTGTTATATATTTTGTTCCCATCTCTCCTCAAAGATAAACATCTGGTTTCTCTTTGAGGAATCCATATATTTCATATACCAGGTTTTTCTCTTGTTCATAAAGTTATTATCTTTTAGCCAAGTCCTTGTAAGTTGTCTGATGATCTCTATTCTTATCCCAAGAAAAAGGAAGGAATTTTTTTTTCTGAATCCCCAGTAAAAGGGTAAATGGGTTTTTGTTGAGAGAAATACCAAAGATATTGGACATTTCTCTTAAAACTGTTTCCCATAAGTCTCCCAAAACATTACAGACCCAAAATATCTGAGCATGGTTTCTGCTCACCACATTCTCTCCAGCATTTTGAAGTGAGGTTTCGTTTGTATTTACTTTGACTTTGGGGTTGTCTTCAAGTAACGAACACATTTTTAAGTAAGGGATAATGGACAGCGAGGCGGTCATTATGAAGAACATCCGACAGGCTGATCAAGACCCTTCCGCTTCGCGTCGGGCGATCAGCCTGTCGGATGTTCTTCATAATGACCGCCTCGCTGCACATTATCCCGCTTATTACAAGGCCACATTCTCAACAAAGTAACGACAAAGTAACAACATGACTCCCAATATTATATTTTCTAAATCTACAAATAGATTTAAAAAATGTTTTTATTGATTTAAAAAATAGTTTTATTGATTTAAAAAGACATGCATACGCTAAGAAAAATAGTCCGTTGTTACCGTTTGAACTACGTAGCGACGGCAGAAACTGCTTTGATAGCGTTTTGCTTTTTGATTACAGATTTGAAAACATCGTTGCTTGCTTTAAAAGTAGCACAACTCATTATGTCAAACCTTGGAAAGTATTGTGGTGACACGTTATTAGACATAATTCACCATTGAGATTGTTGTTGCAACCCGGACCCGTTAGTGAGGGTACCGGGGTTTGATGTCATTCCTGCTAGCTTGTCAGACAAGGCAGCACATGTACTTACTAGGGATGTGCATCTCCATCACTGAGGCGATGCGATGCGCATCTCGATACGTTGCCAACGATACGATACATTAACGATACATTTGAAACACCAGGCGATGCGATACGATACAATTCACCCCTGTTGCGATACAGTTAGATACGATTTGATTCAACATTATGCGATACGATGCGATTCAACACGATGCAAAATAATGATACTTCAATATGGTACGACAGAGGATTTTTGTTTTATTCCTTATATGCAGCAAATAAAATTAACAAAAACATAAATTAACAAAAAAGTGCTTTACATATTTGGTTCTCTCTACTAGTACTGCGCATCCCATTAAGCTGTTTCTTTTTTACCTTACAGTACAATTGTATAACACCTCACAGTTAAACAATTTAAGGATGCATTGCCCATGATTAACAATGTGCAAATAACTACCATAGTGCAATGCCCATACAACTGCCAGCCTGATGTGCTTAACACTCATCCATAGGCTAACTCGCCAGTGAGCAGAAAGCAGTGGTTTCTATATGAACAATAAAAAATACAAATAACCTTTCACAAACAGGTATTTCATAACTGCTTACAGTAAGGAAGACATTTAAAGTATTATTGGCAGTCACAGGCTGCTGTAAACTAAACACCACTCTCTCTGACAGAACACCTCACTGAGTGATTTAACTCATGTCTAACTTTCAGGTTTTTCTTTTCAGCCGCAGACCCCATGTCGCCTCTTTATGTGCATCGCTAAGTTCCTCGTACTACTTGTGTACTTTAAAGCGGCACGGCATCGTTTACAATTTGCGAGCGATTTTTCAAGTTGACTGTCTTTCTTGAAAAATCCGAAGTGTTGCCAAACGTTTGATTTGTAGGTATTTTTCGGTGCGCTGTGTTTCTCTTTCTCCTCGGCTTCCATGTGTGTTGATAACTGAGACTCTCGGCCTCCGTAGTGCGAAGCAACGATCAAAGATCGTCTCTGCTGAGTGCTGACAGGATGAGGGGATATCTGAATGAATCGGTTTTTACCGATGCAAAGACGCTACAATCGATGCATCGCGAGTTCAACCCAAACTGTAGCCGATGTGCACTCTTTCAACCGGTGCACTCGCATCTTGAACATTTATGCCGGTGCACCGATGCGAATCGGTGAATCTTAACATCCCTAGTACTTACCTCTGATTGATTAATGGATAATAAAGTGTGGAAGTCCATTCTCAATACACCGCCTCCGACTCCCTTTTATCGGCGCTACACTGGTGACCCCGACGTTTTCGTGAAAGTTTCCGAAGACTCAATGAACATGGCTGATCGCGATGTTTTTGTAAAGCTGCCGGAGTTTTGGGAGCATGCCGCGGCGGCATGGTTCGCACACGTGGAGGCACACTTTGCCTGCCGACAAGTCCGTGACGGGGATTTGAAATATTTCCACGTGGTGGCAGCGATGGGTAGCTCCACGTCATCCAGGTTGGTGGGATTTATCGCAGACCCCCACACCATGGCAAATATGAGGCGATTAAGGCCCTTCTCCTTAAGGCATTTAGATTATCTGCTAAGGAGAGGGCCCGCCAGATTCTTGACATTCAAGGCCGAGGAGACAGCAAGCCATCCCAGCTAATGGAGAAAATGCTGAATCTGCTAGGGGGGGAAGACCCCCGCGTTTTGTTCATGGAGATTTTCCTGCGCCACTTGCCTTCCCGGGTTCAGACGGCGCTAGCCAACACGTCCATCACGGAGCCCCGTGCCTTGGCTGAAGAGGCCGACCGTTTTTTCCTGGCTACCCAGCAGTCCGGTGCGGAGGCGCTAGCTGTGACGCTCAGCGCCCCCTCAACTGTTAAGAAGGCTTGGGGGAGGCTGGACGCGGTGGTGCCAAGCCGGCGTGGGGACACAGGAGAGTGTTTTTACCACGCGTGGTTCGGGGCCAGGGCGAAGATGTGTGTCGCTCCCTGCAGTTTCAAGCCTCCGGGAAACGGAGGAGCCGGCGCTCAGTAGTGGCCCTGAGCGTTGGCGGCACGAGGAGGCTTCTCTTCGTCAGTGACAAGAGTCTCAGGAAGCTTGTTTCTGTGTGACACTGGAGCTCAACGGAGTGTGGTTCCTGCGTCGAGGGAAGACGTCGCTCGTGGGGGACATGGACCGCGGTTGACGACGGCTAATGGCGGCCCCATTCGCACGTACGGCGTGAGGCCTATGTATTTGTGTATTGGAGGACAGCGGTTCAACTGGGATTTTGTGACTGCAGACATTTAGTTTCCCCTCCTCGGGGCAGACTTTTTATGTGCTCACGGACTCCTGGTGGACGTTAAAAATAAACGCTTGGTTGATGCCTTGACGTTTTCCTCCCTCGTGTGTACACTCGGCGAGGCGGCGTACGACGGGCTGTCGGGCTCGCTGTCGGGTGCGGACATTTTTCTCAGGCTGTTGGCTGACTTTCCAGACCTGACGCTGCCCACCTTCTCCGCGCTCACCACCAAGCATGGGGTGGAGCACCACGTACCACCGAAGGTCCCCTGTCTACGCCAGGGCCCGGCGGTTGAACCCTTCTAAGCTTGCAGTAGCGAGGGCGGAGTTTTCAACCATGGAACGCCTGGGTATCGTCCGCCGTTCTGACAGTCCTTGGGCCTCTCCTCTACACGTCGTTCCAAAGCCGAACGGCGGTTGGCGCCCGTGCGGGGATTACCGCCGCCTCAACGACGCCACGACGCCTGACCGCTACCCGGTGCCGCACATTCAAGACTTTTCAGCACATCTGGGTACGTTGGTGTTTTCTAAAGTGGACCTGGTGCGCGGATACCACCAGGTGCCCATGCATCCCCTGGACGTTCCTAAGACGCAGTGATAACGCCGTTTGGACTTTTCGAGTTCCTGCGGATGCCTTTTGGGCTCAAGAACGCCGCTCAAACGTTCCAGCGCCTGATGGATTCGGTGCTGCGGGACCTGCCGTTTTTGTGTTCGTCTACCTGGACGACATTCGCCAGCGCTTCGGTGGAAGAGCACCTATCACACCTCCGAGCCCTTTTCACGAGGCTCAGCCAACACGGGTTGATAATCAATCCTGCAAAGTGCCAGTTCGGGATGTTTGACATTGACTTCCTCGGACACCGCGTCACCAAATGCGGTGCAGCACCCCTGCCGGCCAAGGTTGAGGCCGTTGCGGCGTTTCCTCGCCCGCTCACAGCCCTGTCGCTCCGTGAGTTTCTGGGGATGGTGACTTTCTACCACCGTTTCATCGCCCGGGCCGCCAACATTATGCGGCCGCTGTATAAGGCTTTGAAGGGTACGACCCCCACCCAGGCGATCGACTGGACAGCGGAAGCTGAGTCTGCTTTTACGGAGGTCAAGAACGCGTTGGCTCAGGCGCGGCCCTGTTGGCGCACCCATCACCCACGGCTCCCATCTCCATTACCACAGACGCATCGGA
This sequence comes from Dissostichus eleginoides, assembly GCA_031216635.1. NCBI lineage: Eukaryota > Metazoa > Chordata > Actinopteri > Perciformes > Nototheniidae > Dissostichus > Dissostichus eleginoides. The sequence goes on along the minus strand of CM062283.1, from coordinate 23,092,031 downwards.
CTACGCCGTTGGTGCGGTGCACGAGCAGTGGGTGGAAGGCGCTTGGCAGCCTTTTTCAGCCGTCAGCTGACGCCCAGGGAACGCAGGTACAGCGCTTTTGACCGAGAGCTCCTTGGACTTTGGCTGGCCGTGCGGCACTTCCGTTTTTTGCTGGAAGGCCGTGAATTTACGGCGTTTGTCGACCACAAGCCGCTCACGTTCGCCATGGCAAAAGGGGCTGAGCCTTGGTCTGCACGCCAGCAGCGGCAGCTGTCTTACATCTCGGAGTTCACCACAGACATTAAGCACGTGACTGGCAAATCGAACCTGGTCACAGATTGCCTCTCCAGGGTCGTCATCGGGGCCGTGCAGTTGGGCCTGGACTATACCCGCATGGCGGCGGACCAGGTCACGGACCCCGGCGTACAGGCCCTAAAGGGGGACAGCTTGGGGATGCGGTTGGAGGACGTGGTTTTCGGTGACGCAGGCGTTACTCTCCTGTGCGACGTCTCCACAGGCCTGTCGCGGCCGGTTGGAGGCGCTCCGTTTTCGAGGCGGTGCACGACCTGTCTCACCCCGGCGGTAAGCCTTCGGTGCGCTTGGTGGCCGCGAAGTTCGTTTGGCGGGGACTGAAAAAGGACGTGAGGACTTGGGCTGGTGAGTGCGTGGCTTGTCAGCGCGCTAAGGTGCGTCGCCACACGAAAGCTCCTTTGGAACGTTTCATGGTGCCGGAGAGGAGGTTTGACCACGTCAACATCGACCTAGTGGGTCCATTGCCTTCCTCTCAGGGTTTTTCCTACCTCCTCACCATGGTGGACAGGACGACCCGTTGGCCAGAGGCGGTTCCTCTCGTGTCGACGTCGGTGGCTGACATAGCCCGGGCTTTCATTGCAACGTGGGTGTGTCGTTTTGGCACCCCGTCGGACATTTCCTCTGACCGGGGTGCGCAGTTCACGTCTGAGCTCTGGAACGCCGTGGGTGTGGTCTGGGGGTTAAGCTTCACAGGACAACTGCTTATCACCCTCAGGCTAACGGCCTCTGTGAACGTTTCCATCGCTCCATGAAGGCAGCACTCAGAGCCGGCCTGAAGGACGGAAATTGGGTCGACAAGCTGCCTTGGGTGATGCTGGGCCTGCAGACCGCGCCCAAGGAAGATCTGCAGTGTTCGACGGCTGAGATGGTCTACGGCCAGCCGCTGAAGTTCCAGGGGATTTCCTCCCTAACACATCGGTTCCCTGGTCGGCGTCAGCACAGCGGGTTTGCCTGCAGGACGCCGCCGAGACTTTTGCTCCGATTCCTACTGCCCAACATGGTACTCAGGTGTCCCGGGTTCCCGCGGATCTCCGCTTGGCGGAGCATGTTTTCATATGGCACGATGCGCACAGGGGTCCTCTACGGCCTCCTTACGACGGGCCTTTCCGTGTTTTGGAGCACGGGGACAAGAACTTCGTGGTCGACCTGGGTGGTAAGGCCGAGCGCGTTTCTGTTGACCGGTTGAAGGCGGCCCATTTGGATTTGGGCCAGCCGGCGGTGCTGGCACGACCTCTGCGACGAGGGCGTCCCCCGGCCTTGGTCCCTGTCACTGACTTGAGGCCCGTTTTTCCGGTCTCGCCTCTTCCGGAGGCCGCACATGCAGAGGTCGTTCCTCACGGCTGCAGAAACCAAGATTCCTGAACTGCTTGGTAAGTAGTCTAAATCATGTTGTGTTCCTTCTTCTTCGGTAGCTTGTAAGCTCCACAGGTGGTGTTGTTCCTGCAGGCATATTCCCCTACTGCACCGCCGCCAGTGCCGACTGGGTCTGCTACAGGGCCGTCAGCTGGAACCACAGATTACCCATGTTTCGCCCCTTACAAAAAAAAGAGAGTCAAAGTCAACTTTATTGTCAATCTTCCAGTTTGTGTGGAAGAGAGATCGAAATACCGTTTCCCACAATTCAGAGTATAAAAAAACCAGTACATCTCCAGGTGATGGGGCAGTGGACAGTCTGGGCTGTCTCCCCTCCTCCACCTGCAGATGACCCTACTAGTGTGTTACACCCCATGCTCCATCCCTCCTGAGTAGCTGCACCCACTAGCTGGCTTTCTTCTCTGCCAGCTATTTGTGGCCCTCAGATAACCCTGGCAAGATGGGCTGTATATTGAAATTGTTGTTCTCCTTGAAAATAGGGTGCCATATGTATTTTTTGTTACCATTTGTTTGTTTTTGTTTGGGATGGGATGGGATTAGTATGCCGGTGGTCCTAGGGACACCGACTTTAAGGGGGGGGGGGGTGACGAACCCTGCTTTACTCTCTCCTGTTGTGTGTGTTTATGGCCCTTTAATGATCTCCCTTTCTCCGTATCAGCACTGATTGAGGGCACCTGGCCACCGGCAGCTGAGGAGTGAAAGGCCGGAGCCAGAGTCTCGTTCGCTCTCTGTTTTGGAGAGCAGCTACCTGATTTATGCTTTTGGTTTCCTTCATTTTAGTTTGGCATTCAAACACCCTGCACCACACCACGTTCACACGCCCACACCTATACTACTGATCTTACTGTTTTGTAGATCCTCCATGGATGGCAGATGTAGAGTTGGACATTTTAACATGGGGGTCTATGGAAACCCTTCTTCATCCACATACCGGCCACTAGATGGACTGCAGTTTGTGGCACTTCCTTAGATATATTAAAGGTCTCCAATCATGCTATTTTTAGGCATATATTATGGGTCTCATATATAAAAATACAATACAATACAATACAGCTTTATTTATATAGCACTTTAAACCTCCAGACCAAAGTGCTGTACAGGCAAATAAACAAAACAGAACATACAAAAAATAACACAGCACAGCTCACACACCATAAAACAAGTACAAGTAAAAACAATAGACAATTTAAAAGCAATAAAAGCTACGCTCTAAAAGATGTTAATACGCTAAGGAGAAGAGGTGGGTTTTAAGAAGCGATTTAAAAGCAGGCAGTGTGGCGGCCTGTCTGATGTGCAGGGGCAGATCGTTCCACAGTGTGGGAGCTGCTACAGAGAAGCAACGGCCCCCTCTGAGCTTTGACTTGGTTCTGGGCACATTCAGGAGCAGTTGATCAGCTGACCTGAGAGGGCGGTTGGGCGTGTAAGGGTGTAGCAGCTCGGAAAGATATGGTGGGGTCATGCCATTTAGGGATTTAAAAGTAAACAAAAGGATTTTGAAATGAATCCTAAAATGTATTGGCAGCCAGTGGAGCGAAGCCAAAATGGGGGAAATGTGGTCATATTTCCGTGTGCCAGTTAAAAGCCTTGCTGCGGCATTTTGCACCCGCTGCAGACGAGCGAGGGAGGACCCACTGACCCCCATGTAAGAGAGTTACAGTAATCCAGCCGAGTGGTGACAAAGGCGTGGATTACTGTCTCAAACTGCTGTCTGGAGAGAAAAGGTTTTACTTTGGCTAGCTGCCTCAGGTGATAAAAGCTTGTTTTTACCACAGATTTAATCTGACTCAAGTTTAGTTCACGGTCCATTTTAATGCCAAGGTTCGTAATGGTGGGCTTGGTGTACTGAGCCAGGGAACCCAGGTCTACAGAAGTGGTGCTACCAAAAACCATACTTCTGTTTTTCCTTCATTAGTTTTAGGAAGTTGCACCCCATCCAGGCCTTTATGTCCTCTAGACACTTTAGCAGTGGCTAATTGAGTAACCCTCCTTCTTTGTTAGTGGGACATAAATCTGGCTATCATCAGCATAGCAGTGGAATGCGATGCCGTGCTTTCTAAATATGGACCCAAGAGGGAGCAGATAGAGGGAGAATAGCAGGGGGCCTAATACTGAGCCCTGTGGGACCCCATACAGGAGTGGAGCAGAGGATGACTCGAGAGTCACCAAGGCTGACAGAGAAAGTTCTGTCCTTCAGATATGACCTGAACCATTCCAGGGCTTTCCCCTCAATGCCCACCCACTCTCCAAGCGAGAGATCAGGATGTCATGGTCGACTGTATCGAAAGCAGCAGTTAGATCAATAAGTAGAAGCACAACGCAGTCCCCAGAGTCAGATAAAAGGATGTCATTAAAAACTCTTAAAAGCGCTGTTTCAGTGCTGTGCATAGTTTTAAAACCGGATTGGAAAACCTCCAGTATATTGTTCTCTTCCAGAAAAAACATAATTTGACTGTAGACAACCTTCTCCAGGATTTTTGACATAAAAGGCATTTTGGAAATGGGCCTAAAATTAGCCAGAACTGTGGGATCCAGACTGGGTTTTTTAATACGAGGTTGCACTACTGCATGCTTCAGGTTTTCAGGGACCTTCCCTGAGAGCAGACTGCTGTTTATAACTGCCAGCACAGATGGTCCAACAGTGGGGAAAACCTCTTTAAAGAGTCGAGGTGCGACAGGGTCATTTGGAGAACCAGAGGGCTTTAACTTGGAGACAATCTCCTGTACAAAAGACAGTGCTACAGGATCAAACTGATTAAAGACAGCAGAGCACAGTGCAGGAACTGAGGGGTCATTTGCAGGAGCAGAGATTTGAGCTCTAGTGGAGTTTACCTTATTAATAAAAAAGTAAAGAAAGTCTTCACAGGCCGCAGTAGAGGTCTCCATAACGGTATTCTGGGGGGCATTGAGGACCAAATCAAAAAAGATATACAAAACATGTCTATGATGAACAGATCATGCATTTTAGACATCCCTCATATCCCTCTATTCCAGCCTGTTAGAGAACTGCAGGTTCGGGTCCTTAGCTTGAAAAAAAAGAAAGAGGGGGAGCTAATTCTACCCGGCAGAAACAGTTAAATTCTGCCGTGATTAAACGCCATCATGTTCAAAAACAAACCCAAGCTTTATTTCTGAAACAGTATGGAGCTCAAACGCTTTCTCTCTCAGGTTTACCACAAGGTGAATTCCTCTTTATTTGTATTTATTATTATTTCCTGCTTCTTTACACATACTCTCTCCAGTACAGGTTAGCTCTGAGTGTTAGCATGCTAATGTAAACACAGACCATAATAATTCCAAAACACGTCTCATTGTTTCTGACAGCAACGTTTCTGATAGTGCCGTGGGTCTGCATGTCCGTTATTACGTGATTTACGTAATCTCGGACGCAAATCTGGATCAGCTCCGTTGTTCACAATATGATTTTCCTTTCTCCACCTCCCCAAAAGAACCAAAATCTGACATGGTGTAATATGTCCTTTTTAGATGCTCTGTGGGCATTTCCTGCGACCTTCCTGCAGTCAGACTGAATGAATATTAATACGGTGTCATGGCCTCCACCACTTGGCCAGATCGTAGACTCTGTAACCACAGTCAGTCACGTCTTAAAATAACCTGTATAACCTGTTTTAATAATTATAACTTTGGCACGACATATCTTAGGCGCCAATAGTCTGTCTAAAATGTATGCTTATGAAACTAGACCAAATGTCCTCATGATGGTATTATTTTCCTTTGTTTGCTGTGGTCAATTGTGTGTGCGTTGACTTAGGAATGTAGAGGATCCAGTCGCCCCCCCGGGTTTTTAATGGGCCGGATAGGAGCAGGGGGGGTTGCAGGAGAAAGGTAATAAAACTGACAACATTGAGTCTAGGCAGGGAGGAGGATTGGGATACGGAGTGGTACGGCCAGGTGCCGAGGATAAACGAAAATAAGGATTGGTACCTCACCCCCGTTCAACCCAGAATTGTTTATTTTATGGCTGCCATAAAAGATGGCATGGGACTGATCAGCGGCGCAGGAGATCCAAACTTCCCACGCCTATGGCTGACTCACTCTGATTCGCCCAGGAGTGAGTCCACCAATGGATGAACACCTAGGGAGGAGCAACCGACACAACTCCTCCCACACAACTCCTCTCCGTTTGTGGGAATAAATATTGTGAATTCTGTACACTCGCGGCCTCTGTTCGGTCTGACTGTCTGATACGTACATCGCACGGTGGAAGTGCTGAGGCCCGAAGTACTTCGTTATATAAGTACTTCGTTATATTGTACTGTTGTTTCTACCATTAAATCAGCTTATTGTTTAATCTCATATCTCTGTCTGAGTCCTTCCTTTTTATAGCAGACCACTCATCAAACGAACGGCGCGGAGCGGGCTCGCACCTCCAACAACTGAAGGGTGCTTCAATCCAACAGTCTCTAGCTTTTGAATGTTTTCAATTCTGATTCCCAGTTTAACCTGTTTTCTCCTGTGCCTGCAGCTTCAAGCCAGCCTGACTCCTAGCTCCTGTCTCCAGACCACCTCCAACATTGGACCCTGTCCCCGCTCCTCCTGGCTCTTCTCCCTGCGCTCTCCAACCTGGTCAGACCTCCGCTCCCCTCTACGTTGGACCCCCCTGCCTACAGCCCAGTAATATATAGAATAAACTTCATTATTGTGCTTGAAACTCCTGCCTCCTGTCTCTGCTCCTGGGTTCCCTGCTAGCCTTAAAGGAAGTGTTTCCATTAATTAACACTTCTTTATTAAATATTATGAATATGTCTTTATTATCAGGCTATGTTCCACAATCATTTAAAGTAGCAGTGATAAAACCTCTTCTTAAAAAGCACAACCTCGGGAGACTTCCGGTTGGGCGAACATGTGAGGGCAGCGTTGTCTCGTTCTCCCACGACTTCACTTTCTAACTTTCATCTAAAACCACCGAATTTGAGTTAAGCCCGTATTGTGTGAACATAATTTGGACTATAAATTAGAACAAGCCTATGTGATGCCGAAACCTGCATTGAAAACGGAGACGAAAGAGCTAGCTCAGAGCTAGCACAGAAGGAGCACAGAGCTAGCATTTCAGCTGACTTCAAAGCTGCCTTTGCGGTACTGGAGGCGATGCTGAACCAAACGCAGACCACAGTAGCAGAACATGGTGAACAAATTGACTCTCTTGAGACCAATGCCAATCTGCAAGATCAGCGACTCCGTATGCTCGAGGAGAAGTGTGCGGTATTACCAGATAGCAATGCTAAGCTAGCTGCGAAGACCGCAGATCTGGAAGGTCGGAGCCGCAGAAATAACATTAGAATCATTGGACTTCCTGAGTCTATTGAGGGACCCCGGCCTACAACCTTCTTTTCTGAACGTTTGGTCGAGCTGCTAGGCAATGAAACTCTCCAATCCCCTCCCGAGCTGGACCGTGCACACCAGCCAGGGACGAGACCGCGACCTGTGATAATGCGGCTGCATCGCTACCAAGTCAAGGACCTGATTGTCCGCGAGGCCCGCAAGAGACGAGGGGATCTCCGCTACCGTGGGACACCAGTGCAGATCTACGAAGACTTCACACAGGAGGTCCTCGAACAGTGGGCGAAGTACCGGGACATCATGTCAAAGCTGTACAACCTAGGCCTCAGACCGGCTCTTCTTTTCCCTGCTCGCCTGCAGATCACACTTGGAAGCGGGGCTAAGAAAAGGTTCCCCTCGCCCCTGGAGGCTGTAGCCTTTGCAGGTGGCTATGAACGCGAGCCGGCTAACTAACCACTGATGTTATGCTAGGCTAGTGGTGGCTGGGCTAGGCTAGGCTGAACCACGCTAGCGCTGCATTGATGGTGGACTGGGTACGTTACAACCGTTATGTTGGGACACAATTGATTGTATAATCTAACGTTACCTAGCCATGACAGCGCACAATGCGACATGTTGTTTACATTTATTTTTTGTATGATTACATTTTTATATTTACGCTATATACCCGGGGATGTTTTTTGTTTTTTGCACTTTTTCGAATGTCCTTGTTAACACATGCTGTTCACAATTGTTTCTGGGCACTTTTCAGCCGTCGTTCTGTTGGGACGTAATTTCTTTTATAACTAACGTTACTCGGCCAAGACAGCACACAATGTGACATGTTTACATCTATTTTTATTTAATTTAATTTTTTTCATTTTTGTATTTACACTTTATACCCGGGATGTTCTTGCACTTCTGCAATGTTCTTGTTAACATGTGCTGTTCACAATTGTTACACTTACTAAGGAGGTTGTATTTGCATGATGTGGGTACTGAGACACCTTGAAGAAGGAGAGATGATTCAGGTAGGGAAGTTATTGCCAATTTCATTGGCAGATGGAGCTAAGGGGTGGGGAGGGAGGGGGGCTAGGGCATGGGAGGAGGTGGGAGGGAGTAGAGGATGGGAGGGAGAGGGTGGGGCATTTATCTTGATGGGGCTATAGGTTTCCATTTGTTTGAGGCAGCTGTTTCATTTACATTCTGTTTTGTCATCTTTATGTACACTGTTCTCTCCATTTTTAGTGGTGGATGTTCTAGGGCTGATCTGACACTTTCGATGCTGTACGCGGTGTCATGGCTAATGTAACTGGTACAGGGACTGGTGGTGGACAGGCGGTCAGGATACTCTCTTTGAAGACTGGTGGGTTGAATGCTTCGGTGAAACGCACAAAGATTATGATTAACATCTTAAAAACCTGAATGCGGATATAATGTTTATACAGGAGACACATCTCTGTAACTCTGATCAGCGAAAGCTGAATAGGCCGTGGATTGGACAAATGTTTCATTCACAATTTAACCAGAGACAAGGGGCACAGCCATTTTATTTCGGAAAAAAGTAAATTTCACCCCTACTAATACAATTTTAGATCCAAATGGACGTTATGTCATCATTTCTGCCACTCTCTTTAGCAGGGAGAGTTCAGACGATAAAAATGAATGTACTGCCCAGATATCTATACATCTTCCAATGCCTACCTATTTCTTTGCCTAAATCTTTTTTCACTGCTATTGATAATATGATTTCCTCATTTATTTGGGCTGGTAAACATGCAAGAGCTAGTAGACCATTACTGCAGAGGGACAGGTTCCTGGGTGGGCTTGGTTTACCTAACCTTATGGGTTACTACTGGGCCACAAACACACACAAGATTTAAAAAATTTTTTTTTTAATTTACTTATTCTACTAAAATCATACAAAAACTAAATCGTATAATTCATACACACAAATGAACAAAATTAGTAGAAGCGGGAGGGCTGAAGCATAGCTTATGGGGAGTAGCCCTCCCGTGCATCATCATTAGCATCAATATAACAATGGCATTTATTTCGTCAAAAACGTATAGAAATTAAGGAGTACAAAGAAATAAAGAAAGCTAATGAAAACTGGAGAAAAATAAATAAAATAAAAGTTAGGGCAAGAAAAAAGTAAATGCATATATAAATAATATGGGAATATCCAATATTTATTAGCTGGAGTAATCTGCAAATAGAATTGTTTTTACTTTAGTTTTAAATTGTTGATGACTAGTAATACTTGAAAGCTCTGGGTGAAGTCCATTCCACGTTCTAACTCCGATTATGGATAAGCTGTGTGATTTGATGGTTGTTCTACAGGGCTTGCTACACAACCAGTTCGGATGCCTAGTTGGGTATTTCCTGACTGTGGTTTGGAACTGCTTTTGAATGTTAGTAGGCATTTTGTTATGGAAAATGTTGTGCATAATCAGTACTGTTTTAAGCTTAACTATGTCAACAAATTTGAATAGATTGAGTTTTTTAAATATGGGAGTTGTGTGTTCATATTTACCAACACCACAGACTATTCGTAATACTTTTTTTTTAGATGTTATTATTTTTTGTAGATTTGTTGGGTACGTGTTTCCCCATATTTCGGAGCAGTAATAAAGGTAAGGGAGAAATAGACTGTCATAAAGAGTTCTGAGTATTTTTTCCTCGAGAATGTTCTTAGTACGATACAAAATACCTATTGTTTTTGACAGTTTAGTTTGTACATAATTTATATGGTGCTTCCAGTTGAGTTTTTCATCAACAATGAGTCCTAAAAATTTACATGCACCAACTTTCTCTATCTCAGTATTACAAATCCGTATAATACAGTCATTTCTACTCTCAGACTTTGTATTGAATAACATGTAATTAGTTTTGGCCACATTAACCTCTTAAACCCTGAGCCTGTTTTTCAGGTTTCAGGCTCGAAAATGCCACTAACACAACAAATGATATATCTTCACTTCTAAAAGGGGTAAATTAATAATCCTTTTTCTCAAAGCAAGGTTACATCTGTGAGTTGGATGTAGAAGTGTCAGAATCAATATAGATGTTTTTATTTTAAAGTAAATTCAGATGGAACATAGTAAAAACATGTAAATTCTAATCTCCGCCTAAAAAACCCCCATTACTTATAGTGAAAATCACCCTTGAATGATAGGTTAGCAGACTAAAAGCTTTAGGAATCCAAACTATAACATATAATAAGTACCCTATATCAAGATTGATGCAAAACAAGTGAAATTTGACCTTTTTAGAGCGGTTTAGAAAAAATAAAGTCCAGGCGGACTCACCTCTGGATAATTTGGGAACCATCAGTTCCATTTGACCTTTTTCACTGTAAAAATCATTTTATTACTTTGAATTATCACTATAGGTATTCAGTCCATCCAAATACAACTGTTGTAAATTTTTTTTTTTTTTTTTTTAAAAACATACAAAATGAAGTTTGACTCCAACTGGAGCAGATTTATTTCAAACATTTACAATGTTACAATATTTTAGTCAGAATTTCCACTGCCTGTAAAGTATTAAAAGTCTCTTTCCTGTGAGCCATTATTTGACAAAAGTCAAAGTATAGAAAAAGTCCTAAATGCAAATCTTGTAATCTGCTCTGTTATCTGCTGTCTGCTCTATGCTCCGTGCACTCTGGGTCCTGCTGCAATTCCTGCTTCCTTACGTAGTAAACACTACGTAGAGTCTGCTGCGTAATGTGCTGACGCTGGCTGGCATTCTTTATACTTTACGCAGGACCATATCTCTGGAACCCATTGGTCGATTTGGGTGATTTACACCTTTTTCTTAACCGTTAGATCCAATAGAATCGATGGGCAGTTCCCAAATCCACGTAAACATTACATCTGCGGACGTAATAGAGATACAAACGAAGCATATCTGAAAGTACAGCCTTGGACTGTAAAACTTTATACCCACTATATTGCCATAAATATGATGATGGATTATCAGTACAAAATTATACGTGACACAGAGACATTGGATTAACCTTGAGCGGCGTTTTTATTCCGTTGAACACAATTTTGATCACAAATAAAAAAAGGTAAGGCTTAATTATTGTTATGGTTTTGAAACCGGATGTTGTTTTTTTTCTCTTTTCTGGCTGATAGCTCCGCGAATTCGGGGTCGTACAGTAACGACATTACATGTATGGAATCTGTGGAATCTCAGCTATTTAGTCGATATCTTGTTTGTGCAGTTAAGATAAGTAATAAGGGCATTTCTACCGTGAGTTCTGTGCTAAGTCCGTTAGCATTAGTTAGCATTTTTTCGCTCAAGGCTAATTCAAAGGCTTGGTACTACTCTTGTGTTTTTTTTAGCTAAAAATGGTTCATATTATCAGTTATCAGAGTTTCTTCCCGTTAAAAGGGTATGGAACATTAATAGTTTCATAAATGTTAAGAAGCCCTGAGACACAGTCTCAAAAAAAAACGTTGAGAGGCCCCCTTTTGTGGGGGCTTCAGGGCTTAAGTAAGAGATAATTTATTAACTGCAAACCAATTACATAGTATTTCTAATTCTGCATTAACAATTTTAACAAGATCACCAAGATTATGATGGGAGCAGAGAATGGTGGTATCATCGGCAAACAAAATGAATTTTAACATGTCGGAGGTGTTGATTATGTCATTAATATAAATCAGAAACAGTTTTGGACCTAAAATTGATCCTTGAGAGACTCCACATGTTATAGGAAGATTGTTTGATTTCGCCTCGTCTATATCCACATGTTGTAGCCTATTTATCAGATAACTCTTAACCCATTCTTTGGCTTGACCCCTTATGCCATAATGTTCTAATTTGTGTAGCAGTATAGTATGGTTCACAGTATCAAAAGCCTTTTTAAGGTCAATGAATATACCAGCTGTAATCATTTTTTTCTCAATATTGTTGGTAATTTCTTCAACCAGTTAAATTACTGCTGAAGAAGTAGAGTGATTTTTCTGAAATCCATATTGGCTGGGGCATAGTATATTAAATTAGCTGAGGAATGACTCCAGACGGTTGTTAAAGAGTTTTTCCAGGATTTTTGAGAATTGTGGTAGTAAAGAAATGGGTCTATAGTTATTAAAACTTGATTTATCACCGGATTTGAAAACCGGAATCACCTTCGCGATTTTCATTTCATTGGGGAAAATACTTGTTGGAACGATTTATTGCATATATTTACTAGGGGGGCTAAAATGTTTGGTGCAATTTGTTTAACAATGTTCTTACTAAGTCCTAAATAATCTTTGGACTGTTTACTGTGTTGAGTATTAACAATATCAAGCAGTTCATTTTCTGTAATTGGGTTCAAGAACATACTCTGTTGGTTGCAGTTTTTCAGAAAATCATCCACTTTACATGAAGTTGGGCTGATTTTACTCGCCAGATTGGGGCCAATTTCAGTAAAGAACTCATTAAAGCTATTTGCAACATCCGTTTGGGTTTTTCCTTCAGTTTGGAATTTCTTGAATTCATTTCTGTTGTCAGTTCTTTTCTTCTTAATTATGCTATTTATTACCTTCCAAGTGCTTTTCATATCTCCTATGGCATTTTCTAATTTTTCAGAGAAGTATCGTTTTTCACAGTTTCTAAGGATTGTAGTCAATTTGTTTTTATACAAGGGGCTTTCACCTGGTTAAATAAAGGCTACAAACAAACAAACAATACAATTTATAACGACTTTCATCTTCAGTGCTTTTACTTTTCAAAAATGTCCTATAGAGTGCATTTTTCTTACAGCAAGCGTTTTTCAGTCCACGAGTGAACCAGGGTTTTGAGTCATTATTATTCCTGTTGCCAATCTTAATTTTAATATATGGACAACATTCGTTCATGTTTTGCATGACAATCCTTACAAACTCATTATAAGATTTGTTTACATCTTGAATCTCAAATACTTCTTGCCATTTTTCATTTTTTAAGTTAATATTTAGTTTATTTAGAGAACTGTCATTTATTGTCAGCTTAGTTATGTATGTCTTTTGTTCTTTGTTATTTACAGGTTATTTTCCGCAAATTGTGAATATTGGCAGGTGATCAATGACATCAGTGATGAGGGCCCCACTATGATGTTCCGTTTCAAGGACGTTAGTGAAAATGTTATCAATTAACGTTTCAGTAGTGCTAGTTAACCTGGTTGGTTTGGTTATTAGAGGGAGAGGCCGAGAGAAAAAAACATATCCATGAAGTGTCTCGCCTGTTGGTGCGAGTTGTATTTTAATAAATTAATGTTGAAATCTCCACACACATAAAGGTTTGTATTTCTATGAGGTCTGAGCATTATTTCTACTTGTTCATTAAATTCCTCAAGATTACTTCCAGGCTTTCTATACATGCATGAGACGAGTATATGTTTTTTCTGTTTTCGCTCAATGTCTACGGTGACAGATTCAAAGAGGTTGTTACAGCAGAGGGAGAGACTTTCTACCAATCTGGCAGAAAGTGTGTTTTTAACAAACAGGGTAGCCCCTCCATCTCTTTGGAGTTTGCGATTCATATGAAAAGCCACATAATCGGGTAAAAAATTGTCAACAGTGTTTGAGTCAGCTTGCCAGGTCTCTGAGATTGCAATGATTTCAAAAGATCTATTTATGAATTGAAGATATAGTTTGATTTTGTCACTATTTGCATTAAGGCTATGGGCATTAAAGTGTATTAATGAAAAGCCATTAATAGCTTTGAGTTCTATGTTAAAAAGTGTTTCGCTATAGTAGCAGCAGTTGTTGGTAAGATTTCTGAAGAAATTAGAGTCTGGGTCAATGTGAGAGTCGAAACAGTTATGTCTTATTAGATTTTCATCAAAGAGATTTAAATCCTTAGAGTTTACCTCGGTCACTGTGGTCACTGGGACTGGGTGATTTGAGTTCATGGTACATACACGGAGGTAAATTCATGACTGATCATAACACAGGGGATTTCTTTTAACACACAGGACAAAATACAAAACTGAATATAACGGATTATTATCGAGTGGTCGATGGAACTTTTGACTCACGCTTAATGAATGAAGTGAGGGAAAATAGCGCATAGATGTAATTGCATTATTTATCAATACTTTACCAATAGCGGAAGTAATATTCTTATCCTCAGAGTTCATAAAAATATAGATAAGTCCTCACTGTCCTTCACAATCGATACTTTTCCTTCGTTTGTTTTGATGAATATTTTACAGTCCCTGGTCCAGGTAGCTTCGATTTTGTTCCTCTTCCTTAGGTCTCTCGCAGTTCTTGCGATGTCCGTGTTACTTTTCGTGAGCTGCTCGTTAATGTAGATTCCGGTCCCTTTCAGTTTCTTGGCGTTTATCATCATACGAACTTTTGTCTTTCTGCTCACAAGTTTTATGATCACCCTTTGGAATCCACTTTCCGACGGCTTCCCAAGTGTGTGGCAGATCTCAATCTCCTCAGACTTCAGGTACACGCCACGATCGTTAAGTGCCTCGAGCACCTGTGTTTCGACCGAATCATGTCCGTCTCTGTCTGTAGAAGGCGCAGAATCTCCTTTCACTACCTGGGAATATGGTTTTATGATTTTTAATCCGGTCACAATAACATCCTCTTTTCGGGTGTGTTGTTCAAGCTCCTCGATCCTTCTCTCTAGTGTGACAATCTTCTCGTCTTTTTCCTTCATGATTCAAGATCATGCTCTGGTTCACTTCACCCCAGAGTGACTGGTGTCTTGTGGAGGCCAACTCATGTCGATCCACGTCACTTCAAGCCCTCGCGTGTAGCACTCTGCCCCTTTCCCCCTAACAATTCACATCTAACCCCGTTGTAATTGGCACTTTAAAGATCTGGGCACAAGTTAAACGTCACTTTGGTTGGCTTACTCTTCCTCAAGCGACTCCTGTCTGTAACAACCATCTATTTTTACCAGCCACAATTGACCCCCAATTTTCTCACTTGGAGAGGGAAGGCCTCCGCTGCATAGGGGAGCTATACATTGATGGCCTGTTTGCCAGTTTTGACCAACTACGGGTTGCCTTTAATCTAAAAGGATCTGATTTCTTTAGATACTTTCAACTAAGGGATTTTGTTAAGACCCACTCTCCACAATTCCCCCAATCCCTGCCTCCCAGTGGAGTGGATCTTGTACTTAAAGCAAGAACTTTGTCTAGGCGCCATGTCTCTTATTTTTATGATCTTTTTTCTCCGGTTGATGAATCTGCCATTAACAAGATTAGAACTAATTGGGAAATTATCACCTTCTCTGATGACTTTTGGAAGGAGGCCCTGAGAGCCGTTAACTCATCCTCCAGTTGCGCTAGACTCAGCCCAATACAGTTTAAAGTTCTCCATAGGCTACATTATAGCAAGGCTAAGCTCTCCAGGATTTATCCAGATCGATTAGATGACAGGTGTGATAGATGTTCCCAGGCCCCCTGCGACCTGACTCAAATGTTCTGGTTGTGCCCTAAATTATCTAGCTTCTGGCAATCTTTCTTCGAATGTATTTCTGAAATTGTAGGTCTAAAAATCTCTCCATCCCCTCATGTAGCTATTTTCGGTAGGCCCCCAGATGAAATCAACATTACAAACAATCAAACCCATGTCATTGCCTTTACCTCCTTGATTGCTCGTAGGAAAATCCTTCTTTTGTGGAAACTCCTTTACCTCCATCTTTTAAAATGTGGCTGAGTGATACTATGTCTCTTCTAAAGTTGGGAAAAATTAAGTTTACTCTCCGGGGTTCCTCAGATAAGTTTTACGCTCATTGGAGGCCACTGATCAGCTATGTAGACCCTCTTCCCCCTGATATGGTGTCGCTGTAGGGATTCTCCCTTTATCTGTCTATAATTCCGATATGATTACTCCCCTGTCCACCACACATGCAGCCCGTGTGACATCCCTGGATATGTGTTAGTATGTGTATGTGTACATGTATGTATGTATGCAGGCATGTGTATGTGCATGTTGTTGGATTGAAGCACCCTTCAGTGGTTGAAGGTTCGAGCCCGCTCCGCGCCGTTCGTTTGATGAGTGGTCTGCTATAAAAGGAAGAGCTCAGACACAGAGATATGAGGTTTAACAATAAGCTGATTTAATAGTAAAAACAACAGTACAATATAACGAAGTACTTCGGGCCTTGGTTCTTCTACCGTGCGATGTACATATCAGACAGTCAGACAGAACAGAGGCGCGCGAGTGTACAGAATTCACAATATTTATGCTCACAAATGGAGAGGAGTTGTGTGGGAGGAGTTGTGTCGGTTGCTCCTCCCTAGGTGTTCATCCACTGGTGGACTCACTCCTGGGCGAGCCCTAGGCAGCGAATCAGAGTGAGTCAGCCATAGGCGAGCTCTAGGCAGCGAATCAGAGCGAGTCAGTCATAGGCGTGGGAAGTTTGGATCTCCTGCGCCGCTGATAAGTGCCAGGCCATCTTTTATGGCAGCCATGAAATAAACAATTCTGGGATGAACGGGGGTGAGGTACCAATCCTTATCTTCGTTTATCCTCGGCACCTGGCAGTACCACTCTGTATCCCAATCCTCCTCTCTGCACAATCTCTGCATAGACTCAATGTTGTCAGTTTTATTACCTTTCTCCTGCAACCCCCCCCCATGCTCCTATCCGGCCCATTAAAAACCCGGGGGGGCGACTGGATCCTCTACATTCCTAAGTCACGCACACACAATTGAGCACAGCAAACAAAACAAAATGATACCATCATGAGAACATTAGTTTCATAAGCATACATTTTACACAGACTATGGGCGCCTAAGATATGTCGTGCCAAAGTTATAATTATTAAAACAGGTTATACAGGTTACTTTAATGTATATTATTGTATCTATCATTTGGTATGTAATTGATGTACTGTTGCCTCAGTGCTCCGGGAGAGGGGTGGTTGGGATGGGTTGGGCGGGGTTAAGGGAAAGTGAGTAAGGGTTCTTTTGGGAAAAAAATGAAAATGCCTTAATTGCTGTAATGCACTGTTACACTTTTTTCATGTGAATACAAATATTTTGAAAAAAAAAGAAAAAAAAAGCACAACCTCGATCCAGAGGTTTTATCCAACTATAGACCTATTTCTAATCTTCCGTTCCTCTCAAATATTCTTGAGAATGCAGTCGCAAAACAGTTGTGTGATTACTTAAAAAACAATGATTTATTTGAAGATTTTCAGTCTGGCTTTAGAACACATCATAGCACAGATACCCCTTTCACACCAACGCGGTTCCAGGGCCGGTTCGGAGCTGGAGCTTGAAAAGCACCGGTTTTTCCTGTTCACACCGCAGCGGAGCCGCCTCTAAGCTCCGGAATCCGGTTCGTTTCAAGCACCAAAAAGTTGTCGGTCTAGAAAGCAAGCACCGCATACGTCACGCTTATGTCGGATCTGGGCTGTGTCCAAACAACACGTGACATCCGCCTTTCCGCCAGCTTCAACATGATCTGTGGAAATAACATTGAGAATCAGTTTTAATGTTATACCGTAGTAATTAATGCTGCAAAGCTGGGTATTTTGAGCTTGGCGCATGCAGAGGCTAACAACAGCTAGCTCTAACGCCATCGAATAGGACGTATATTTACCTTCTTTCTCCTACGGAATCGTCGTTGAAGGTGATGATGATTGTAAAGAACTTTTGAATGTAGCATGTAACGACTGTAAAGTTGGTAGTAAAGTCGTCCCATTTGTTCCATTAAGTTTCGACAGAGCAAAACCAAAACGAGTAGCGCTTCAATACAATCTGCCATTGTTGATGTTGTCGATGTGAGGGGTTTCCGCGCGGTTTGGCTTTATGAAGCAGGCACACGGTTTCGTCATGACGCAAACGATGACGCAATGACGCAGCACCAGTCGGGCTCTGAGCGGTGTGAACAAAGCGGGAGCTGAACCGAAGAACCGGTTCTGAACCAGAAAAGCTCTAACACGGAGCTAGAACGGGAAAAGCCTTGGTTTGAAAGGGGTAAGAGACAGCTTGTGAAGAAAGGTCGGCCAACACCGAAGCTAGAAAGCCTGTCGCAGCCGGGGAAAGGGTTTGTCTGCCACTTTAAATTCAAAAACTACGAGCGGTAGGGAGACCAGGGACAGTTGAAACCAGTGTGCGAAATACGGGGGGGTCCGGGGGAGCTCGGCCCCCTGATTAACACCTGAGGCCCCCTGAAAGCCTCAACAGCAACATTTCAGGGGGGTCTCAAATTATAATATGTATTTGTCACTTGCAATGGTCACTAAATGTTTTTAAGCTTACTATGTCCAGTATTCATAATTCAAAACATTTATTCACAAATATCTTCTATTTTGGCTGGCAAAAGCATTTCCTCGCATAGAAGCGAAAACAGACGGCTCTTTAACGGTAGCGTATTCATTCATTCATATGAACGTCAGAATATTGTTACGCTCTCCGAGAGCTTACAGGTTTGAACCCACAATACTAACACTATAGAGAGGAGACTGAAGTTTATGAAGCCACAGGTTTTTATTTCCCAAAACCGGTTTATACAGAACAGCAGAGGGAATAGATATTCACAATGTCCAGGGCCCGGGAGTTACTCCGGAGGTGAAGCGGAGGTCCGAAGCCGGGGATCTGTAGATCCTCACAAATATAGAATTATTTGACGGCACCAGAGGTCGCGTTAACCAAATATTTTCCGTCTATGATGGATTTTTTTTAACAATGACGGAAAAATCTGAAAGCAGTCTGTCATTTTGACATATTAGAACAAACTCAGAACAGCGCCAAAGCTTCCCGCAGCGAGGCTCCGGTGTTATGCCGTGTTATGCATGCCCGCCAAAAAGGAAATTATATAGTTTCCAAACCTAACTTTAAAATGTCTGGGAGTTTTTGCTTTACGCTGTGCGCGCTCCCGCGAGGTGCAGTGGGCATGCATAACACGGCATAACTCTGCACACATGCTCAGTTAGATCGAAAGATCACTGTGAAAAAAAGGAGCCACGTTTAAATCTCTCGCGAAAGATATCAGCAAAAGTGTGTTTCTGAGGTAAAAAATTTAAAAAACTTATATGATGTATTTTTTGGATACTGTCTTGAGGTCAAATGTCTAGGAATCCAAACTAGTACTATTAGAATCACTGTTTTGTAAGCTAAAATATAACTAGCTAAATATGGGTCAAGCTAGCAATCAGGCAGGTTCACAGGGGGTGAAAACATGACTGGTGGTTCTGGGACGGTTGTAACACCGTGTCCATCCGTCCACATCCAAAAGCTGGACCAAGGAAGCAGACCAAAAAGGGGAGAAAAAGAAGAGAAACCGCTGTCCTCACAGACACTCCTATGAAAAATCAACTCGATGCTTAGAAAAAAAAGTCTAACGCAAAGAAGTCTAAAACGAAGAGAAAAATTCATTTCTGCAAAAACCCCAAACCCAACAAGAAGCAGAAGATACAGGACTCATCTGATGAAGATGAAGCTCAATACTGCATTGTGCGCCTGGAGAGCTACTCCAGGTCCAAGGAGATCTGGCTGCAGTGTTGGTCCTGTAAAGCCTGGGCACACAAGGACTGCACAGATGGAAGTGACTTTTACACCTGCCACAACTGTGAATCAGATTAATTCCATCTGGTGTTCTGTTTTAAGTTCTGTTCATTGTTCATTGTTTGTTGGAGGATGTGTGAAACCCCATTAAAATCTTGTTGCCTTAGAATTTGACAGCTTTCCCTCTTTTTTGTCATGTAGTGTGAAAAAAGGTAACCGTTATTAACATGTTACAACCGTCCCTGGCATGTATTACAACCGTCCCTGTACACCGGGATGGTTGTAACAGTTGAGTGACAGTATTTAAAGGTCCCATGTCATGGCCATTTCTACTGATCACAATTCCATTGTTGAGGTCTACTTGAATAGCTTTACATTGTGCAATGTTCCAAACTCACATTGGTTTCTCATACAGCATCTCTGTATAGTATGTGTATTCACTCTATGTCCCCCCCCCCTATGAGCCCACTGTGCTCTGATTGGTCAGCTCGCCCGCTCTGTTCTGATGAGTCCACCACCGTTACAGCGGAACATCAGTGATTATGTGTTACAATGGCGTTTGTTGGCAACCAGAAAATGACACCAGTAATGACAAACAGATGAGAATGCTGTGTGGGTGAAAAGCTAGGACGATTCTAAGGACCCGTGACTGACAGGGGCCCAAACTATTTTAGAACATTAATAAAAACATGTTGAAGTAACCTTTCATCATTCATCAATAATCAACACTAATAGAACGTGATATTGATAATGTACTCACTAAACTTACAATTCATTTAACTTGTTTTCTTCCAAAATTAAATTATCCTAAACCTCTGTACACCCCCTTCTATTTACATGTAATGGTTTGGTCCCGCCTCCAACCGCGTGCGGCACCGGCACTCTAGCAGAGAGTGAGAGCATGTGAGGAGGGATCCTAGTACTTACGTGTGAAGCATGTCTCAACGACTAATATCCTTATTACTTATCGGATCTGCACAAACAAGATATCAGCTAGCAAACTGAGATTCCACAGATTCTAGAAATATAAGTATCATCACACTTCAAAATAGAAAGATAGAAATGTGTCCATTCAGTGTACACACAGCCCAACCTGTCTCTCTACTTTACAGCAGTTTGTATCACACACACACACACACACACACACACACACACACACACACCACACACACACACACACACACACACACACACACACACACACACCCTGTGCTCACTGTCTCACATTGTGTTGCTGTATAATGTCGGCCTGCCTATGCTTCTGATTAATCAATCCAGGAACTTGGCTGAGTGTTGTCATGGCTGCTACCTTTGTCAGAGTAATGATGCCACACACACACACACACACACACACACACACACACACACACACACACACACACACACACACACACACACCAGGCCCGGCTCCAGGATGAAATGACTGAGGGGGCTGTTAAAAAATCCGAGGGGGCGATTTTTTTTCACAACAACGAAAAATACTGGCAATGTCATTAATTGACACACCAAGCTTTTTTCCTTCTCACTGCTCTACAATCTCTTTGCTTCTTTATTTTTATTCCGGATTTACCCCTCTCATTCTGTTGTTTTCCTCTGATCTTTAATAATAGATAGTACATTATTAGATGGCTGCGCTTTGGTTAACAGACTAACATTGATTTCCTCAATTTATAAATTGACAGGCTCTGTAATTATATCATAACCTTTTCTCCTCTATCCCTTAACTCGTCTTCCTATACAGATTTACTTACTTACTATCTACTCTAGTCATGTCAGGATTAAAGAACAATTATTTTCAGGATTGAATGTTCAAACCAAGGCTTAAAACCTGGCATTTATAAGAAAGTGACTAATATATAAACCAAATGTAATATTGGATAAAATACTACACCAAATGGACAGACACAGATTAAAAATTAAAATAAAGTCCCCTGGTTTGTCTCTAGAGTCTAACTGCCATGAGAAAAATCCAATCAATGTTCCAAAATCCGTCACTAGATGTCGCTCATTGTACCAATACGGTTTATATAATACATAGGCTTAACATATTATTATTATTATTATTATTATAGTAAAAGGGCTCGCTTTGGCAGAAACCTGATCCATACAGGCAGCCCTAAAGAATAACAAGTAACCATCATGTGTGGTGCTGTCTGTCTTATTTTTTGTTGATTTCATATTGTTTTCACAGAGCTGTGCAAATGAATTTCCCCCTGGGGACAATAAATCTAACTAATTTAATATTCAATCCCACACTTGGCGATTGAGAACATAAATTCGTAACTTACCTCGTTTAAGGCACTTTTTTTGTAATACTATGGATTTAGTTGACACTACTAGCCGAGTTTCTTTTGTCCAATATATCGCGGGCAGGTACATTGAATTAGAAGTAGAAGAAGAAGAAGAAGAAGTAGGTAGAAGAAGAAGTAGTAGAAGAAGAAATACGCTAACGCTACAAAAAGGCACAACACTGTTACTCTGTTTTTACTGACATGTAACATTTTATTTCACCTTGCTCTAAGTTTTTTAACGCACATTCAAAAACGGGAACATTTTCGGGAGTTTCAACCGGGTACCGGCCACTGGAAACGGGGACTTTGCCCGGAAAACGGGGATGTTTTGGTCACCCATCCGACTGTGTTTACAGCTAAGCACACACGCTAACATTAATTAAGACTACAAGCTCACTTGGGATTGAGGCTTTTTTACACGTTTCTTGACTTCCTGCCAACATATCTGATCTAAACGTAGTAACGTGTATTGGGGAAGATAATTATTTAAAGTTATTATTTAATAATTGTGACATTTATTGTACTTTTTGATGGATGAATGATGCTCAAGGTGAGGGGGCAAAGAATACAACTGAGGGGGAAATGCCCCCTTTTGCCCCCTCGTGGCGCCGGGCCCGACACACACACACACACACTCTTCAGCAGAGGTGCATCTGGTTGCCTTTAAGACTCAGACACTGACTTCAGGAGGGTTTTATCTTCCGGTGCAGGATCTGCAGGAAAGCTATTCTGTGAGAAAGTGTTCCTCTTTTAATTTCCAAGCTTCTCTATTTTATCTGCAGGAAGGAAAACAGAATTACGTTCAAGAACATCCCCATCGCAGACTCTATGCATCACATTAATGCACACAATGTACAACAATATTTTGTATTACTGCCGATTTTGATTCCATATTTGATTCCTTCTTATTCCATTCTTTTAAATGCTTTATATTTTTGTACTATTTTTAATATTTTTCTAGTTCTTTACCTGTGTTTTGAATTCTTTTTTTTGCAGTTTTTATGCACCTTGGAACCAAGTCAAAGTCCTCGTGTAAACCTACCTGGTGATAAACCTGATTCTTGTGGCCAGAATACAGGATATGACGTCTTTTTATGAAACAAACATCTTGTAGAAGGCTCACACCTACCTACATTCAACAGTGTTTAAAAGAGATTGATCTCAGCACAAGACAAACTTTGGAAAGAAATGTTATCAGGAAGTGCCTTTGAATCAACTCTAAACCCAATCAGGGCTTCTATCAGGATGATATCAAGCACAGTAGCTTTGTAAAGGCATGACAGTGTGGACCAAGCTGTACTGCCATTAGGACTTTTCAGTCGCTGTGCTCAGTAACCGTTGTGGAACAATAGCCCCCCCTGCTGCGTGTTGTCAGTAAAGGCAGGATATTATATGTTGATATGCTGTACATGTATTATGTTGTCAATAATAAGTGGGGGATCTCTCCTTCAAAGACAGTAGTAACACTTTTAATCAAACAAACATGTGTCTTTTAAAAAAACCTGATTCTGATTTGACTCATTTGCACATTATGTCTTCAAACTCTACCTCAAATCAATTGTATTTACAAAACAATCTGCAACTTTACCCTGGTTTTAAGTTGCCTATGTTTATATAGATTTAGTTTTAGTAGTATTTGTAGTTATCCTGTACATTTTAATTTGTGTTGTATACAGATATTTATATTTCTACTGTTAATAAGTATATATGTATTGTTTCTGTTCATTTGACTGTATTTTCTATCCATGTGCAAAGCCTCGTAAATGTGCTGCTGTGAGAAAACTATTCCCCAATTTCCAATCAATAAAGTAAGTCTAATCTAATCTAAAGGCTCAATTCCAAACCGACCCCTACACATTTCATATATCTACAGTTCAAAAGACCGAGCTACCAAATTGAGGCTTAAAAATATGAGAAGACTGATCAATACCTCCATAATCTTCAGTGTGGTTAGCTATGAATCTTCCAAAACTTCCAAACACCTTGTCCTGGACATAGTTTCTACAGTAAACTGTGCAACAGTACAGTAGGCCCACACAAACTGCAGAACACCGGTGCTTTGGGAACACTCAAATGATTTAATTCCCATTTAAGATCAGGAGACTAAATACGAACATTATATGCAGACACAGACGTGGTTCAGAAACACAGAAATATTAGAAAACAGAGCATTAAGGCAAAAAATCTAGTTTGATGGATGCTGTCAAAACTCAACTATATACAATAATGTGTGTGTGTGTGTGTGTGTGTGTGTGTGTGTGTGTGTGTGTGTGTGTGTGAGTGAGAGATGGAGATCTTTAGGTTTAAGGAAGGCAGAGGATGCCCTCAACAGGCCAGCTAGAGAACTACAACATCTGGAGGAAAAGAAGGAAATATATTGAATGTGTCCCTTTTAGAATACACATAAAACACACAAATATCAAGGCACAGAGACAGGTGTGCCTCACTAGAAAAAAGGAGGCTCTGGACACCTCACTCAGCCAGTCATATTTACAGAAAAAAAATCACACTGCTCTTTTCCCTCCATGTCATTTTAAATAGTGGAACAAAAAAGCAGATTTTTTTAAGGGTCGGCCATCTGTGTTTGCTGCGAGAGCGTGTGTGTGTGTTTATTTGTAAAGGAATTTTGCCCTTCTCTCCTTCTGAGCGGCAAACCTCTCAATGACTCTGGTGTTGAAGTCAGGAATGCTCCTAATGAGTTTCTTCTCGATTGACAGCATAGCCAGAGCATTCAGGCGATCCTGTGTCATGCTGTTCCTCAAGAAAGTCTTGATCCTTTTCAGAGTGGAAAAGCACCTCTCTGCCTCAGCCGTAGCCATGGGTGTGGTTACAAGAACCTTCAGAAGACTGACAGTCTGTGAATGTCTCCTGTAGATTGTTGTCAATGAAGAACTGGAGCAAAGTAACTGCACCACTGCAAGCCCTGAACTGGTCATTGTCATAGACGAGGGACAGTTCCGTCTTGAGCTTTGCCTTGTCCAGTAGAGAGTTGGCCTCCACAGTTGTTTCCAGTGCTGCTTCAGGGAATGTTCGGCTGTGTTGCTGGAACAGGTCTCCTTGCAGGAGGGTGGAGCTGATGAGGTGTTTGGTGAAGGAAAATCTCTCCTTTGCGTGACTCAGTATGGTATCACATACCTATGAAATAATGCACAATGAACAAATCAAGACATAATAAATAACAGAATCACCTTTTCACATCTATCAGTCATAATGCCATTCGTGTCCCCTTATAAGATGTGTAACAAACAAAGAGCTTTCTTGTGAATGGAACCTATCAGGATAACAGGACATCTATCTGAGCGTCAACAGAACAATATTACTGTTTAAAATTAAGTCACTACAATATATACATTTAATGACTATTTTTACACTTCATTCATTCATTGTTGGGCCCTTTCTGTCCACTGTGGTTGCTTCTGGAGGCCTAAACCTTGATCCCCTTTGAAACGTAGAGACTGGGACACTTTTTGTAGTTTAGGCCTTGTTAAGTGTATACAATTCAGAATGTAATAAGCAATAGGCCTTTCCATGTGGATATTTTAACTAGCCTACCTATTTATTGAATTTACAGAAAATGGGCTTTATTGTGAAATGTATCATTATTGTGATATGAAATTACCTATATTATGAAAGGAGCTTTTGGTCATAGAACACGTTCCTATTACTGCTTACCTCTCTAGCCAACAGCTGTTGCTCTTCATGTCCGAGTACCCTCCGTTTCTTTGTGGGCGGCTGCTGCACAGATCCACTGATTTCACCAGAAGGAATGGAGTCCCTGATCCAAACCACAAGTAACCATGTACAATTACTCATTGTGGCAAGAATTGACAAATTAGGTTTGACTATTTGAAATAGTAGTCAGAGATACACCTTATGAACGTTATATAATATATACATTTCAAGTAAGCCTGTTTAAGATATTTAAATAAGCATGTATGAGTTGGTCTATTGTGTTCAGCTAAATCACATTTAGGTTTCACAGATTTCCTAAAATAAGCACATCTCAGCCATTGTAAATAATGATTTACCTGATTGTTTGTATGCTGCTGGTGAACCTCTTGATGAGTCCTGTGATGTAGACAGAGTCGATGTTCCTCTTCTGCAGTTGGCTAAACAGCATGTCTACATGTGGCATTATCTTGTGGAACAATGTCAGGAAAAAGCAAAAAACGTCATCTTCCATCATTCTCACAAAGCCCCCGGCTTCTCTCATTGTTATAGGATCAAAGTCACCTGAGTCTCTGATTGTCTGGAAACACCTCAGGATGTTCTCCTTGTGCTCATAGACAGTGTTAACAGCACGACTGTGAAAGTTCCATCTTGTTGTGGAAGTGCCAGGAAGTCTGTGTGCCACCACTTGATCCAGGATCGCAGTTCGCTTAAATGACCTGGAGAAAAATGCAGCAAATCCACCAAGGTCTGAAAAAAATGTTCTTATCTTGGGGATGTGTGATGTTGCCTGCTGCATAATGAGGTTCAGCTGATGCGCATAGCAGTGGATGTAGTGCACACTACTGTACACATCCTTTACTTTCCGCTGAACTCCACCTTTAGCTCCCCTCATCACCGCTGCACCGTCATATGCTTGGGCGATTAGTTTGCCCTGTTGTCCATCGGGGAGGATAGTGCCCAGCCTCTCCATCAGCGCGGTGGCAACTGTGTCAGCATTCGCATTGTGAAGAGGGATGAACTCAAAAAAACGCTCTTGGACGTTGTTATGTGGGTCGATGTACCGTAACACAAGCACTAACTGGCAGTGGGTGGAAATGTCAGTTGTCTCATCCGCCTGAATAGCTAGACAACTGGCATTTTTTACTTCCTCCAGAATGTAATCTTTAGAAACTGACAACATGCAGTCCAAAAGTTCGTTTTGCACCGTCTTTGAGGTGCCTTTGAAAACGGTAGCCGTTTTAAGGTGCTCCTGCAACACGCTATCTAACGAGGCCACTAGATCAACTAAACCCCGAAAAACGCCGGGGTTGTCGGATGCGTCAGTCTCGTCGTGGCCACGCAAAGCCAGGTCAAAGCCCCCGCAAAATTTCACACAATCAATTATTTTCGACAAGACGTGCCTGTTCTTGTCCACCTCTTCATTGTGCTTTTTCACAGAGATCTTGTACCCTCGATCTAGCTGCGCAGCTATGTTAGCTTTGCCTAGCATGGCTAGCTTAAAACTTTGTGTACTTGTACTTTTTAATTTTTTCGGACAAATGCTTCATATCATTTATCCCCGTCACAGTCCACGGGCACATAGTATCTGTCCCCGGCTGTTTGAAGAGTAAGCATGGGAAACAAAAGACAGCGTTTACCGGTTTGCATCCAGCTAGCCAAGCCTTTTTGGTGTACCAGGGTCTCTGTGTTTCATTCAAGCTCGGCTCTGTGTGTGTGTGTGTGTGGAACGAGCCATTTTGTGTGCGTGCGCGAGCGAGAGAGAGCGCACAGGTACCCGAGATCGTTGTTGTTAGCTTCTGGTGCTAGCGAGCTACGCTAACGGGTATAAGGAGCTTTTTCAACAACAAGGTGGAGGAGAGTCCTAAGTTTAGTCTAAGTTATGTCAGTGGGTCTCAAACGGTTTGGTCATGATTAATGTAAACAATTATTTCCAAGGCACACGTTTATATGATCTTTATAGGTATAAAAAAATAAGAGAATAAATGAAAAACAGGTATGATTCAGTGATTTGTAAAATATCATTAAAAAAAAAGTAAATCTGTTTACAGTTCTGTTTCAAATAGGTGTTGAGAGAGGTATCCATAGATCTCTTCATTTTGCTCTCAAAGTGCAGCAGATTGATGCTTTCAACTTCAATATTTAAAAAATCTTCCCGGGGGAACTTGCCCCCGGACCCCCCTAGAAGAGGTGAGGACCACACACCACCTATAAAAATAGCACTTTACCCCTGCTTACACCTATATGCCATGAGCTGATTATCGAGCCTTCATTGTAACAGTCACGGGTACACTGTGTGTGTGTGTGTGGGGATTGTTGCAGTAGAAAATTAAACTGTATAGACCGGTACATTAATGGGAAACCCTAAATGTTTGAGCACCCTCTATGAAACGTCAAGCTACCCCACAGCACCCCCAAAAGAAATCTCTGGCGCCGCCACTGATCCTGCGACCCCGTTTTTGAAGAAATGTGCAGTGCCAAACAGGCTCATTGCAGCCACTAATGATAACACACACTTTCTGGCCAAATATCAGCGTTTTCTTTCTTTTCATTTGTTTGCACAGATTGCAAAGTGGCAAAGTATTATAACTTATTGTTCTAGCAAAGGGTATTATGTGTTTATTTTTTTGAGCACACAGACTTATGGAGCATTGTTTTATTATCACTGTTCTAGCAAAGGAATGCTCACGTTCATATTGATGTATTTTAATAAATGTTAACTTGGCCCATTACGTGACTATTTGTGTTGGGGGGGCCCGACTTTCTTTTTTCTCCAAAGGGGGGGCCTGACAGAAAAAGTTTGAGAACCACTGCTTTAAGGGTTGCTTTGTTGCTGAATTAAAGTCGACTGCACAAAAATACCACCACCTGTTCATTTGTAGGATCTGACTTGTTTTTGTTATTATAATTATTATTATGTTGTTAATTTCATTTGCAATAAAAAGATTTTTATGTAAAAAACAAATGGAGTCACGTTTTTGAAGTCACAACTGAATAATTGTATTAATAAGCATTTTGCCTGATTACATATTGCAATATTTTCCCTCTGACATTAAATTGTCAAAATTGTTTCAATTTTGATTGTTCAAAGAATGTCCAAATGATGTGATACTTCAAATGATGAAATCATTAGAATGAAGAACCAGCTACAAAGTAGTACTTTGTACTATTCTAAAATAGTTTGTTTCTATTTATACTTTGTAAAAACAAGTGCCTTAACACTGAATGTGGTATAGGAACGATTTCTGTGAAAGGAGGGAGTAAGAAATGTTCTGATACCAAACTAATTGCTGCTATTTTGAAGAGTGATATGGAATGTCAAAACTAGGAGCCAACCGAAGGAAAACGTATATGTTTGAAGACGAACCAAAGTAGTTGACGGTTATTGAACCATTCCATTTTGATTGTATGTTTTTTTATATGAGTTATGGACTATGTAAAGTTCAGATGAAGAACTCATTGATTTCAGTATTATTTACATACCTTAAAAGGTATGTAAGGAGGGATTGTAAGAAATTAAAATCAATGTTTAATGACGTAATTTAGTTTAAACATACAGTAAGCTTAAAACTGCTTTATTCTGAAA
The DNA here is from genome assembly GCA_031216635.1 of Dissostichus eleginoides. Classification (NCBI taxonomy): domain Eukaryota; kingdom Metazoa; phylum Chordata; class Actinopteri; order Perciformes; family Nototheniidae; genus Dissostichus; species Dissostichus eleginoides. Next base: position 23,063,086 of record CM062283.1, on the reverse strand, counting down.
ACATTTCCGGTTAGCATTCGTCTGTGGCTAACATTGTTGCTAAAGTTTATTTGAAAAGCTATTCCAGAAGAAGTCTCCGGAATACCAACAGTAAGCTTGACTTCCGGTTTTACGTAAATAACGATTAGAGCCGTTAAAATGCATTAAGTAAAAAGTCATGAAAGAGAGTATGAGGAGAAGAGGCGTGTGGAGTTCTACAATGAAGACACGATGTCTAAATCATCTGATTTACGCGATATCGGACATAGAAGACCGAGGTGGGCGGTCCCCTGCGTCACCACAGCCGCCATTGAAGAGGAGGAGCCAAATGATGAGATATATAGTTAGGTGACAGAGTTTTGGGGGTCTCTTCTCCACGGCCGCGACTGCGAGAGGACAGCTGCAGCTGCTCTCTCTCCCACTACACCTCTGTTTGTTTCATTACCACGCTACTTAATTAAAGTAACCAATTTGACCCTTTTCAGAGACTCCATTGTCTCTTATTTTTAAAATTCTTCCTGGACGCGAGAGAACCAACAAACAACTACACAGTAACTACTAATGTGAGTTTTAACATTACAAATGTTTACTTTGACGATTGATGTTTACCTTATTAGCATCATTTTAGCTGTGATGAAGTGTTTCCCATAGACCAGGGGCGTCCAAACTACGGATGCGGCCCGCGAGCCATTTTGAATCGGCCCTCAGCAAATTCAAAAAGTATAATGGAATATGGCCCACAAATTAAACTTGTGCTTGTCTTATATTGTACTTTTTAAATGTATAAATATATCGCACAGTATTCATGTGTTAGTAAGCCCAGTTTTTAAAGTTGAAAACATTTTCTAACAAATGTAAGTTGATAAGAAAAAAGCCCAATTACTTCTTACATATCAAGCTTGAAATATACCCTTCATATTTCCCCTAATTATAAGCAATCTAAGGCTTCTGTTTTAAGGAATGGGCTGCCAACTAAATAAATGAAACCCTATGGAGAGCTGTGATGAAGCAGTTTGTTTCAAGCATTTTCAAGTATCAAGAATAATTTACCCACATTTGATTGATTTTGCTAACTTAAAACTTAACTTATGAGGCAAAATACCTCTAGTGAGTGGCCCAGCCCTTCGTATATTTTTCTGTATGTGGCCCTCGGTGAAAAAAGTTTGGACACCCCTGCCATAGACGTACATGTATTGACTGAAAGGGTCTGCGATCTCCGTCCTTTCTGTAGATGGTCTGATGCCACAGATATTTTCTTTTTCACCTGAAAGTGGGCGGGGCTATAATTTTGGTATGTATAATAGTCAGGGGCGGATCTACGGGGGGGGGGGGCAGCTGCCCCTCCACCAAAGAGCTTTGCCCCCCCAACTGCCCCCCTAACTTTTTGGTTCTTAAAACTGTTATGAGTAAAGCGAAACACCACTATGTCCAAAACCTTCTCAAATCATTATAACAAGCAATACATTGACTTATTTTAATTTTAAGAGTAACCTAAAGCCCCTAAAACATTTTTCTAGGGCCCTGCATCATGCGCGCGCAGCGTAGTGTACACAAAGGCCGTTTCTCAATTTCGAGTAAACCTGCTGCAGAGCCACTATTTCAAGTATACTACGTCATCGAGTGGCGCCGAAGGACTGTTTAAATGCATGTTAAATGCCCAGGATTCGGCGCCACTCGATGACGTAGTATACTTGAAATAGTGGCTCTGCAGCAGGTATACTCGACATTGAGAAACGGCCACAGACTCCGGGTGACAGCTGCAAATCACACCCCATATGCAGCAGCAGAGAGAGCAGCGACTGAGCTGTCCCCAGCATCTGAAGGTGACTTCCGTTACCCTTCGGACCATTTCGTCGTTGTATTGATTTAAGTAAAGGCACAGAGAGTGTAATACACACTATTAAAAAAGGCGTGTTTGTAATCCTACCGTTTAACGGACGGTCGCCTTTTCAGGCTGTTTCGTTATAGCCAACAACACACTACACAGTGACAGTGCTAGCTAGGTGATCGATAATTTAGATTTTGTTAGCTAAGCAGTTTAAAAAATACGTAGGTTACCATTACATGTCACAGCAATGAATTAACAAATTAAAACAAGTTACATCCCGAACGTTTACGGCATAGACTGTAAATAGATGTGTTATCGCTCATCAAAGATAGCAGAAGCTTGTCATTTTTGCACTGTGTAAAGTGTTGGGTTGAAGCACCCTTCAGTTGTTGAAGGTTCGAGCCCGCTCCGCGCCGTTCGTTTGATGAGTGGTCTGCTATAAAAAGGAAGGACTCAGACAGAGATATGAGATTAAACAATAAGCTGATTTAATGGTAGAAACAACAGTACAATATAACGAAGTACTTATATAACGAAGTACTTCGGGCCTCAGCTCTTCCACCGTGCGATGTACGTATCAGACAGTCAGACCGAACAGAGGCCGCGAGTGTACAGAATTCACAATATTTATTCCCACAAACAGAGAGGAGTTGTGTGGGAGGAGTTGTGTCGGTTGCTCCTCCCTAGGTGTTCATCCACTGGTGGACTCACTCCTGGGCGAGCCCTAGGCAGCGAATCAGAGTGAGTCAGCCATAGGCGAGCTCTAAACAGCGAATCAGAGTGAGTCAGCCATAGGTGTGGGAAGTTTGGATCTCCTGCGCCGCCGATCAGTCCCAGGTCATCTTTTATGGCAGCCATAAAATAAACAATTCTGGGTTGAATGGGGGTGAGGTACCAATCCTTATCTTCGTTTATCCTCAGCACCTGGCCGTACCACTCCGCATCCCAATCTTTCTCTCAGTACAATCTCTGCATAGACTCAATGGTGTCAGTTTTATTACCTTTCTCCTGCAACCCCCCCATGCTCCTATCCGGCCCATTAAAAACCCGGGGGGGCGACTGGATCCTCTACATTCCTAAGTCAATGCACACACAATTGACCACAGCAAACAAAGGAAAATAATACCATCATGAGGACATTTGGTCTAGTTTCATAAGCATACATTTTACACAGACTATTGGCGCCTAAGATATGTCGTGCCAAAGTTATAATTATTAAAACAGGTTATAATTATTGAAACAGGTTATATAGGATATACAGGTTACTTTAATCCCCCTTTTGATCTCACCTCAAGAGATCAATTCACACAAAGCATTCAAAACATAACCACTGTCATTCTTTTCTACTGCGTCTGTCCCACAATGAGCGGATACAAGGCACACAACAACAACAACCACATGTTACTAAAATGGCAATACAAGTAGCTATAGAAAATCAAAAGAGACATTATTAAACCTTTCCATTGACCAAACATGTTTGTAAACCATTCCACCAAGGGGTTGTGTATCCCTGATTGTTCATGCATAGTTATGGATAGTGTGCGAAAGCCTTCGAAAGCCTTTGTGACGGAACCGTCCGGAGCCGTATTGTTTGGAATGAAAGTACAACACATATCACCAAACATTGAACACACACCTCCTTTCTCAGCTAACAGCATGTCAAGGGCCATTCTATTCTGTTTCAGCGAGTCCTTCTACAGCGTCCCTAGTGAGATTAGCTAAACGGAGCACATTGTAATGTACATAGTTGATCCTGTCTACATTATTCCATCACTACCTGCTTGGAAAGTGAAGGTTTGTTTAGGAGACATTTTGGTAACAACTACCTCATGTTTGGCCCGTTTGACCCTAGTTACGGACTCCTCTGGCGGGGGAATGGAGTCTGGGTGGTCAATGGAATCATTAAAACAAAAATAAAGGCAAGGGTGAACACACATTATTTCTGTTATTAATAATAGGAGATTTACTAGGACACAAGGAATTAACACCCAATCAAATAATAAGGCTATTCGCTAATGGGCCATATAACTAAGAATGGTGTTCAAGATACAAACAGTGTCCCAAGTAAACCACGATTCCCACTCGCAGAGTACACCAACAAACAATAAGGAAGTGTAATCCACAGTCTGTCATTGTTGAGTACCTTTAATCAGTGGTCCGTGTTATTGTAATTAGGTTCCTCTGAACACAATGCTAAAATCTCCTAAGGAGATTCTTTAAAACTAGGGTGTAAAATAGTACCCTGTAATGGTAAATACTGTGCTCCCAGAACCTGTTAAATATAAGGTTCAGTAATTGGGGAGACTTTCACTGCCCTTTAATTATAGGGCTAACCTCTCGTTATATATAACCTACTACTCTTATTAGAAAGAGGCCCTATAGGTGGGCATAAAAATGCTGCTACTTATTGGAAAGTGCCCCTAAAGGTGGGAGTAAAAAAGTCGGGTCCTATATGGAGTCGTGTGTTTCAGGGGTCCCGTAGACTCGTGTCCGCCTCCTCGCCGGCCGTAATCTCCTTTCCAAGATCGCCTGTTGTTACCTCTGTGTCTTTGTCCTTGTCATCTGTTGTATGGGTCGTTGCTTCTGCTGGGCTGTCGTCGTCAGATGTGTCGTTCTCTCGTCCTGCTGCAGCGATGTCAGTTCTGATGTCGTCTAATGTCCTTGCTGGAGGTTTTCCAACGGCGCACTGGCTCCAATGATACCACGTTTCCCCCTTTCCTTCGAGGCGAACTGCATGTGATGTCCTCTGAGTCACTCTGTGCGGGCCGGTGAACCTTGGGTTGAGCCACTTCGGACGGATGACCTTCAGCCAGATGAATTCTGCGGTGTTAGCCTCGTGCTTCTCCGGTCCCCCTTTGGCGTCAGCCACCTGGGTGGAGAAATCTCATACCAAGCCCTTAAGTTGCTGGTAATATGGTTTTGAGCTATTTCCTCTACTTCTTTCCCTACTGCTAATGCTCCAGGACCCGGAAACTGATGGCCGTGGGTCAGCTCAAATGGGGAGAAACCTGTCCCTCAGTTAATGTGTTCATAAACAAAGTCCGACACCGGCTATATCAACCTGTTTCAGAGGAAGGTGGAGTCCCCTGTGCCGTCTTGACTTGCCGTGTCTTCTCTGTCAGAGGCAGAGGTTTCATCCTTTTTTTTTTTTAGTCCTAAAAAATTTGACGCGTTTTGCAACAAAGTCAAGTATTTCTTCATCTGTAGGTGTATGTGTTGATACAGGTGTTCTTTTAATGTCATGAGGGGAACTGGGTGAGGGGGGGTTAGAGGTGGAGGGAAGCGTATAGGGAGGGGGTCGGGTCTTAAAGGGGTTGTATAAATCTGGATAGAGGAGGGGACCGCCCTCTGGGATGTCTGGGAGGGGCCCACCATATGGCTTCTCCTTCCTGACTGGCTCTATCACTTCTGTGGGAGGGGCTGGTGCAGGACTGGGTGGGGCTGCTATGGCGGGCAGATTTTTGGCGGGAGTTTTGCTCAGAGGCAGGTTACTGCCACTCCATTCATAACTAAGGCTCGTTATGGCCTATTCTCCTTAGCTTGTCAACTAGCTCCCTTTCTTGTTAAGTTTAGAAGCCCTGATAAAACCTGCCTTCTGCTTGTTGAGAGTTTCTAATTTCCGAACCAACTGTCGCTCGTATGTATTGAGTGCTGTGGCTAGGAGACTTATTGCCTCGTCACCCTCTACTCTATTCTCTGCGATCATCTGATCGTGTAAGAAACGGAGATCCCTGCTCGCCTTTTTATGATCTCCGGGCTTAAGTCCGCTAAGTATCAATCTCTCTGCTTGTCCCCACTGTTCCCTTAAACTCCCCGGAACAGGGACTCCTAATTCTCTCTCTTCACGTTCAAATTCTCCTTCCATTTTTGACTTCGTTCGTATCTGCTTCTCCTAAAGGTTTTAGTTTTTATAAAAAACACCAGATATCCTGCGTACTATAATTTACTAATTATTGTAGTTTTATTCCCACAGGTATACAGTCTGATAGTTTTCGTTGCGAGGTGTATTTCAACCAGTTACGGAGACTGCAAAAGAGCGCCTCTCCTAACGGTTTTAGTTTCTTATAAAAAACACCAGATATCCCTGCGTACTATAATTTACTAATTATTGTAGTTTTATTCCCACAGGTATACAGTCTGATAGTTTTCGTTGCGAGGTGTATTTCAACCAGTTACGGAGACTGCAAAAGAGCGCCTCTCCTAACGGTTTTAGTTTTTTATAAAAAACACCAGATATCCCTGCGTACTATAATTTACTAATTATTGTAGTTTTATTCCCACAGGTATACAGTCTGATAGTTTTCGTTGCGAGGTGTATTTCAACCAGTTACGGAGACTGCAAAAGAGCGCTTCTCCTAAAGGATGCGGCCCAAGGCATGGAGTCGAAACCCAGTCTACAATAACCTTTGATCGTCACGTATATGCTATCAGATACAAATAAGATTCTACAATACTTTCAGGGACGGTCCTTTCAAATTGATGTTGAAAATATTATAATATACAACCACAGTTAATCACACTCAAAATAAATACACCTAATAACCCCAGATCCGTCTAAGGATTGCCTGTGTACTTAGTCGATGAGCCCCAACCCCAGAATTCGTCTAAGAATTACTGTGTGTGTCACCTTATTTCTCAGAGTATTTCAGCTGGACTTCCTTTACAACATTAAAACCACTGAAATCTCGGACGACGATTGCAGCTGGACTTCCTTTAAATTATAACCACTGCAATCTCGTTACACAGTTAATCACACTCAAAATAAATAAACCTAATGTAACCCCAGATCCGTCTAAGGATTGCCTGTGTACATTAGTCGATGAGCCCCAACCCCAGAATTCGTCTAAGAATTACTGTGTGTGTCACCTTATTTCTCAGAGTATTTCAGCTGGACTTCCTTTAAATTTTAAAACCACTGAAATCTCGGACGACCATTGCAGCTGGACTTCCTTTAAATTTTATAACCACTGCAATCTCGTTACACAGTTAATCACACTCAAAATAAATAAACCTAATGTAACCCCAGATCCGTCTAAGGATTGCCTGTGTACATTAGTCGATGAGCCCCAACCCCAGAATTCGTCTAAGAATTACTGTGTGTGTCACCTTATTTCTCAGAGTATTTCAGCTGGACTTCCTTTAAATTTTAAAACCACTGAAATCTCGGACGACCATTGCAGCTGGACTTCCTTTAAATTTTATAACCACTGCAATCTCGTTACACAGTTAATATATTCCCCGTACAGTCTAGTTGACTTTTATAGTGCGATGTATATTTCAACAGATGGAGAGACTTCCAGAAGCGCTTCTACACCCCCTTTCGGCGATGTGGCTTTTGGCAAGGAGTCGAAACCCAGTCTACAGAATCTCTTTATCGTCACGTTTAGTCTTCTAGATTAACCCCACAGCAAGAGTTTGCGAGATCCGGTCATTTCAAATTGATTTTGAAAGTTGCGTTTCTCCTCTTGAAATACCCCACATATAACACAACTACAGCTCCTCTTTGAGACTGGAAAGTGTTATTCTGTAGTACTGTTCTTTCTACCGTAAGACTAAAACACTGAAAATGCCGCTGACAACTCTAAAATGTTGTAGTATAGCCAATCACAGATTTTGATAATAACAGGTATCTGCTCACCTTTCAGTCGTAGGGCCCTTGTTTAGTTGTCAGAGGTATTCGAGGTGTCTTCCCTGGACAGTTCGTCCGCTGGCTGCCGGTGTTCCTTCTATGAGACCCTACTCATCACGTCGGTCGGTCACCAAATTGTTGGGGTGAAGCAGCCTTCAGTGGTTGAAGGTTCGAGCCCCCTCCGCGCCGTTCGTTTGATGAGTGGTCTGCTGTAAAAAGGAACGGCTCAGACGCAGAGATATGAGGTTTAACAATAAGCTGATTTAATGGTAAAAACAACAGTACAATATAACGAAGTACTTCGGGCCTTGGCTCTTACTACCGTGCAATGTATGTATCAGACAGTCAGACAGAACAAAGGCCCCGAGCGTACAGAATTCATAATATTTATGCCCACAAACGGAGAGGAGTTGTGTGGGAGGAGTTGTGTCGGTTGCTCCTTCCTAGGTGTTCATCCATTGGTGGACTCACTCCTGGGCGAGCCCTAGGCAGTGAATCAGAGTGAGTTAGCCATCGACGAGGTCTAAACAGCGAATCAGAGTGAGTCAGCCATAAGTGTGGGAACTTTGGATCTCCTGCGCCGCCGATCAGTCCCAGGTCATATTTTATGGCAGCCATAAAATAAACAATTCTGGGTCGCACGGGGGTGAGGTACCAATCCTTATCTTCGTTTATCCTCAGCACCTGGCCGTACCACTCCGCATCCCAATCTTTCTCTCAGTACAATCTCTGCATAGACTCAATGGTGTCAGTTTTATTACCTTTCTCCTACAACCCCCCCCATGCTCCTATCCGGCCCATTAAAAACCCGGGGGGGTCGACTGGAACCTCAACATTCCTAAGTCAACGCACACACAATTGACCACATCAAACAAAACAAAATAAGAACACTTGGTCTAGTTTCATAAGTATACATTTTACACAGACAAAGTTATAATTATTAAAACAGGTTATAATTATTGGAACAGGTTATATAGGATATACAGGTTACTTTAACTTCCTTTAATTATTTTAAAACCACTGAAATCTCGGACGACGATTGCAGCTGGACTTCCTTTAAAAAATGTATAACCACTGCAATCTCGTTACACAGTTAATCACACTCAAAATAAATACACCTAACGTAACCCCAGATCCGTCTAAGGATTGCCTGTGTACTTAGTCGATGAGCCCCAACCCCAGAATTCGTCTAAGAATTACTGTGTGTGTCACCTTATTTCTCAGAGTATTTCAGCTGGACTTCCTTTAATTATTTTAAAACCACTGAAATCTCGGACGACGATTGCAGCTGGACTTCCTTTAAAACATTTATAACCACTGCAATCTCGTTACACAGTTAATATATTCCCCGTACAGTCTAGTTGACTTTTATAGTGCGATGTATATTTCAACAGATGGAGAGACTTCCAGAAGCGCTTCTACACCCCCTTTCGGCGATGTGGCTTCTGGCAAGGAGTCGAAACCCAGTCTACAGAATCTCTTTATCGTCACGTTTAGTCTTCTAGATTATCCCCACAGCAAGAGTTTGCGAGATCCGGTCATTTCAAATTGATTTTGAAAGTTGCGTTTCTCCTCTTGAAATACCCCACATATAACACAACTGCAGCTCCTCTTTGAGACTGGAAAGTGTTATTCTGTAGTACTGCTCTTTCTACCGTAAGACTAAAACACTGAAAATGCCGCTGACAACTCTAAAATTTTGTAGTATAGCCAATCACAGATTTTGATAATAACAGGTATCTGCTCACCTTTCTGTGGGGCGCCCTGGTTTAGTTGTCAGAGGTATTCGAGGTGTCATCCCTGGACCGTTCGTCCGCTGGCTGCCGGTGTGCCTTCTATGAGACCCTACTCATCACGTCGGTCGGTCACCAAATTGTTGGGTTTAAGCACCCTTCAGTTGTTGAAGGTTCGAGCCCGCTCCGCGCTGTTCGTTTGATGAGTGGTCTGCTGTAAAAAGGAACGGCTCAGACAGAGATATGAGATTAAACAATAAGCTGATTTAATGGTAGAAACAACAGTACAATATAACGAAGTACTTATATAACGAAGTACTTCGGGCCTCAGCTCTTCCACCGTGCGATGTACGTATCAGACAGTCAGACCGAACAGAGGCCGCGAGTGTACAGAATTCACAATATTTATTCCCACAAACGGAGAGGAGTTGTGTGGGAGGAGTTGTGTCGGTTGCTCCTCCCTAGGTGTTCATCCATTGGTGGACTCACTCCTGGGCGAGCCCTAGGCAGTGAATCAGAGTGAGTCAGCCATTGACGAGGTCTAAACAGCGAATCAGAGTGAGTCAGCCATAGGTGTGGGAAGTTTGGATCTCCTGCACCGCCGATCAGTCCCAGGTCATCTTTTATGGCAGCCATAAAATAAACAATTCTGGGTCGAACGGGGGTGAGGTACCAATCCTTATCTTCGTTTATCCTCAGCACCTGGCCGTACCACTCCGCATCCCAATCTTTCTCTCAGTACAATCTCTGCATAGACTCAATGGTGTCAGTTTTATTACCTTTCTCCTGCAACCCCCCCATGCTCCTATCCGGCCCATTAAAAACCCGGGGGGGCGACTGGATCCTCTACATTCCTAAGTCAACGCACACACAATTGACCACATCAAACAAAACAAAATAAGAACACTTGGTCTAGTTTCATAAGTATACATTTTACACAGACAAAGTTATAATTATTAAAACAGGTTATAATTATTGAAACAGGTTATAATTATTGAAACAGGTTATATAGGATATACAGGTTACTTTAGTTGGAAGTATACTTAAAAGGACATTCGTGTGCATTCCAAACACACTTTAAGTATAATTGTATTATAGTACTAGCGTGTTGGAAATATACTTAAAAGGGCATTCGTGTGCATTCCAAACACACTTTAAGTATAAATGTATTATATTACCAGTGTGTTGGAAATATACTTAAAAGGGCATTCGTGTGCATTCAAAACACACTTTAAGTATAATTGTATTATATTACCATTGTGTTGGAAATATACTTAAAAGGGCATTCGAAACACACTTTAAGTATAATTGTATTATATTACCAGTGTGTTTGAAATATACTTAAAAGGGCATTCAGCTCAATTCATAGTAGTGTATAAGTGTGTTTTCAACATACTATTATCATACTTATTCAAGCACACCTGTTATATTTCAAATTAACTTCAAATGCACTTTCTGACTGTATTTAATACTTTAAAATTGTGCTATTATGTTAATACACATGTATAGTAAGGTTCTATCACAATTTAAGCACCATAAATCCATGTATTTTAAGTATAATGTTATGATACTATAATGTAGAGTAGAAGTGTATGGTATCACTGCTTATACTATAGAATAGAAGTGTATTTTAAGCACAATAATATTACCACTGCAAGTATTGGGTTATGTGCTAGAGAAGCATACTTACACATCACTATTATACTTCACATACACTTTAAGCTACTTCCGGATACCACTTAAGTACACACCAAGTGTGCTATTCTGTTTCATGACAAATTGCACTTCAATTATGAGAAAAACATAATTTTAATGACATAAAAACAACAACAAACCAAAAAACATGTTTAAACTTGAGAGAGAGAGAGACAGAGAGACACAGAGAGAGAGAGAGACAGAGAGAGAGAGAGAGGCGGCTCACTTTGGAGGAATGTTGGTTTTGTAACTTTCGTTGTTACATTTTCTCCGCAGCAGGGCCCGGATCGCGCTGACCTCGGTACCCGGATATTTTCCTCTCACCGTGTCTTTCAAAACAGGAAGGAAGCATGGGATTTAATACTTGATAATATAGACAATATATTAGATTGAAATCCATTCATAATGATAACATTAATGCAGAATATCTGTACCTATAATGGCATTGACCTTCTCCGGGTCAAGGGTCTCGGCACTTTTCCCCTTCCCAGTAAGGGTAGACTTGGCCAGGGTCTCATTTCCAAAGATTAGGGTTGCCAGTTCCTGTGTAAAAAGCGACATCCTTCTATTGCCTAATCTTTGGAAGAGGCGTGTGGAGACCTGGACGGAGGAGTTGCCTAGGAACATCTGTAAAAACAAAGAGGCGGATTAAAACAAGGTAAATTACAAATATTCTACCTGTACCATCAAATGAACTTGAATGCTTTGCTATATTTCAAACACACTGGAGATATAATATAATAGTCATGCAAGTGTATTTCTAATGGCAGCAAAACATATTTGTAATGGTAAATGGACTGTACTTGTCGAGCGCTTTATCTAGTCAGCAAACTACTCAAAGTGCTTTTACACCACATATCACATTCACACACATTCATACACTGATGGCAGAAGCTAACCATCAGAGGTAACACACTCACTCACATCCACACACCAATGCGCAGCATTCTGAGCAATTTGGGGTTAGGTGTCTTGCTCAGGGACAAAACAGCGCATGGCTGCCGGTGGTGGGGTGGGGATCGAACCACCGACCTTCCGATTGGTAACTGACCTGCTCTACCACAGCCGTCCCCCGTAATCAAGTCAAGGTGTACTCAAACAGTACTCGAGTACACTTGTGTGTATTATGTGGGGCAGCTCTCGTCTTGGCTTCAAGGGTGTGAAAATACAATTCCATTGATCCCCAGTGATTACTTTTTATAGAACAATAGCAATAGAGTATCATTACTATGCAGGTCATACCAAGTCATTACTGCCAGTATTGCGGCCAGTTTGCTGGGAGTCACCACTACTGGAACAAGATCCTGATGAGGACGACCCTGAAATTTCGTCCAGTGCTGCCTTCATGGTAGCCACCAATCTTGGCATCTCTAAAAAGTGGGTATAAAAAAGTATCCAGGTGTAAATAACAATTCAGACATAAAATAGTGTCATTATACAACCGCAAAATACTATGTACTATGATTGACCATGGTGCATTCCAACAGTCCTGATTTTCAGAAATTAAGCTCTTTCTTTTGCATTCGTTTACTGTTGTATAAATGCAATAGATCGTTTATTTTCAAATTTGTAACATATGGGAAGTCGGGTCGGGTCTCAAAATAAATGTGGAAATTCATGAATTTTACTTCACAACTTCATAAAAAAAATTAAAAAAAACAGTTTTAAGATGTTGAAAAGTTCATTAAACATATCTTTAAAGGCATTTCAAATAAGTTGTGTTGGAGTTTGTGTTATTCTACACTTTGACACCAAGATTTTCTGATTTTACTGCAAATGTATATCGGTTCCAAATATCGGTTATCGGTCTCCTTGATTACTAATAATCGTATCGGCCTTGAAAAAGCCATATCGGTCGATCCCTAATTCAGGTGGCTGCAGAGCTAACCCAGGCATCACTAGCATGCACATGCACCAACTCACCTTTCAGAGCCTCCAACGTGTCCTGATCCAATTCCACCCAGACCTTCTGTGGATGCTGCTGGCACGCTGGCTCCTTCTGAGGAAGGATGCCATTGTCCTCCTCCTCATCTTCCTCCTCCTCATCTTCCTCCTCTTCACTGGTCACAAAAATGTTATTTTGAGAACATTTTCTAATCTAAAATGAGAAAAATTATTTTAGTGCAAATTTCACACCACAAACTGTAAAACGTATATGGGAAACACTGCACATCAATTTGAAAAAAAACAGTTAAATATTTAGACCTACAAATGGTTGCTTTTTGATCGGCTCAAAAAGGTCAATCGAGGTGACATCAGAATCTGAAGAGTGTTGAGGTGATTCAGATGTCACCTCTTCTGAGGGCTTGGAAGTTCTCTCAGCCTGTAGGGATCTCTTGAGCTGTTCGCCCATGGCAGTCACCATCTGTGAACCAGACTGACAACATACATCATTTTTGAGTGTGCCTTGGAAAATTACCACCCAAACACCAGGCTTAATGCTTGTAACTTAAAGGGAGGCAATGCTCATGACACGCATTTTTAAATAATTATCATACGATAAAATAGACCAGTCTCTGCCAGTCTTTATTTTTTTTTTTTAATCTGATGACGTTATCAGTGATTTTAAGCTGATTAATTACCGAAATAACATCAACCCTGTGGGCGGCGCCATTTTGACGAGTCACATGACTTATTTTACCGGACGTGACGTGAACTATGCGTTTGGACAAAATGACTCTAGTTACTCTCCATTGTTCTCACAATTCCATTGAAATATGCCTCATTGTATTTTGTTGCAAATAGGATATATTTTTTTATCGTAATGAACAGGTGTTCCTATCACAAATTATATTTCAAGATAAGCTAAGTTTAATTTTGACTTTTTAACAGCCAGTCTCAGTTCTGTCAAAATACTCACAGCTAGCTGAGTGCTTCTAGGGCATTTTGATTGTTTTCACCTGTTCATTGAGAAAAATGTCCACTTCATGTATATATTTATTCAGATTTTTTTGGCTGTATATATCTCTTTAGTGATTTATGTTGCCTGATACACGTCCTCGTGTTTTGGTTAATACATTTAATTTCATAGTCAATGTCAACATCATGCCACCATAATAATTAATCTGTGGTAGCAATATATGTATATTATTTACACTGTGAAATATCGGTATATCTAAGGAAATATGTATGAAATTATTACTTTTTAATGATGAATTAAACAAATAAGATGTTTGGCCTGAAATGAACGCTCTTCTTATTTAATATTCACGATTGATTTATCATCATCATCATCATCAGGCCTTTTCTTTTGGCATTGTATTTTTGACATGCTTGACAATCGGCACTACAATTTAAAAATATTGTGCATATGTTAATTTTAATTGTAAAGTATATAATGCTAAGAAGAAAGGGCTGTACCCGTCAAATTGACTCACCTTTCATTTATTGGTTCAACCAAAGAGGTGCGTTTCACATCCTTCATGGCAACCAGTGCTGTTCTCAATACAGCTTCTTCTAACACCACAGTGCCGAATTCCCTGTGTAAACATATGCAATCCAAGTCGTCGGTGACCAGTTTATTTTCAAGCTCTTCAAGCTCATGACAACATATGTTCATCAGAGGATTGTCCATGGCTACACACCGACTGCAAGTACACCATTCATGTACAGGTCTCCCTACTCACCCCCCGAAATCAATTGCACGAGTAAAGAGATCGTCTCCAGCAAGATCACCGTGCTGTTCATCCTCATCGTCACTGGATTCCTGACGGTTCTGGCCACTTGGCTCGAACCTATATGGCTGAATTCCCTCATCCAATCTCTCCACATTGCTCAAAACTTCTTCCTCGGCTGACGAGTCCGAACTCAAATACTCCGCCATGTTTTAGTCGAACGAGCTGTGTGTTTACAAAGTGAACGCATAGATGACGTCACGACCTAGTTTTTTGGATCATGTGACTACTGAAAATGGCCAAAATGGCAGCTGCCTGACGGAATATACAGGTTTTGATAAAAAAGAGCTATAAAATCATTATTTACCGGGGAATTTCGCTGATTTCTTCAGGGTATGGTTTAAACATAATGTTTCACTAAATACTGAAGTTTTTATTAATTATCTAATGAGTGGACCCTTCCTTTAAAACAACATTTCACCCACATTACATTTCCTCATATTAAGACTACACTTTCCATTAATCCACAGACGTTGCATGTATTTAAAAAGAGCATTTGGTAATCGTAGGATGAAAATGTAGTGGCCTCAAAATACAAAAAAACATGCGTTATAACAAAAAGCCATAGCTGTCAATATCATTCACGGTGAAACGGAAAATTATTTGTCAGTGAATGTTATAACAATAAACAAAATCAGTCAATGTCATTCCATTCAATCACAAACTATCAATCATCAAAACACACCAATCAAACTTACTGCCTTTCCTTGGTTCGTTTTTTGTACAGCCTCCTTCACTTTTTTGACTGTCCATGTCTTTCTTCTGCTGCCTCTTTTCTGGGACTCGGCTACCGAAAATATGTCCTCCCCTCGGATGAAAGCATTCCGCTTTTGAACCACTTCTTGGTAGACTTCTGTGAACAAGATAAAGTTAATTCTGACATTACAAAATGTAAGCACTTTGAAGCACTTTTTCATGCACTATTGTTCACACTGATACACACACTGTATATATGTAATTAATAAATTGTACGATTATAATTCATTTGATTACGTTCTTTTAAGGTCTCTACACACCAACCTGAGACCAAAGAACGCGTACCGAAGGCGTCCCGACTTTTACGTCAGCTACGTCGGGCTTCGTTGGCTTCGTCGGATAAAGCCGCCCGCCTACGAACACACCGCAAATACTTCAGCCGACGAGTTGCAATAACTCTCCTTACCAGCAGGCGGCGGTAGTGTGTATTCGTCATTCAAAAGAGGCAACAACCGGAAGACAGACTGCGTTTTATACACCGAGAGAAGAAGAACAGACTTAGTAATATAAGCAGTTGATCAGTTGGTCTTCACTTTCTTCATTCCATGCCGTCATGATAAAAAAGAAACTCTTGCGTCCGGGTGAGATGAAAATGAGGAAGATTAGCCGTCTGTGTGTGCCTTCTTATCGTTTGTTTTGGTCCCTCACTTCCGCTTCACTTCTGATGCACTGATTCGCTAAGCTGAACAGCCAATCAGAGTGATTGATTTGTCCCGACGTTCTTTGGCCTCCCGCGGCCGATTCAACATGTTGAATCGGCGGCGGGAGGAGGCTGGAGGGTTGAAAATGTGCCGTAAAGAGACGACACACCAACCTGAGTAGTGCGACGCGAATGCCCGACTGCCTCTGACGGCTTCGGACGGCCTCTGACTCCCAAAGTCGGGCCGGTGTGTAGAGGCCTTTAGTGTCAGAAGTATGGCAAGGAAGTTGACTACTGCTGGCTTTGGAGCTTATTTTTTCAAGGTGAAAAAATACCCCATTCTGGGGCAAAGCATGCCATGTGCCGAACCGGAAGCTGTGATACGCTTTTGCTGCTATCATTAGCAGCTAATATGAAATCTCCGGTTTTTACATAAAAATGGAATGAAGGATTATCAGTAATAATTTAGTGTCACAGACACATTGGATTAACATATGGATTAACCTTCAGCCGCGTTTTTATCGTTTTATAATAATAAAATAATAAGTAATAAGGCTATTTTTGTGTGTTCTGGGCTAAGTGTGTTAGCATTTTTTCGCTCAGGGCTAATTTAGATGCTTCTTGTGAGACATTGATTCGGAAAAAATGGTTCATATCTTCAGTTAGCTGAGTTTATAACCGTTAACTGAGTATGACACATTAATAGGTTTTTAAATATTAAGAAGCCCTGAGAGTGAAAAAACACCCCGCAGGACCCAGATATGGTTTACCGCGCGTTATTAGCTTCAGTGCTAGGTGAGCACGTGAAGTGCCTGCAGGAGCTCACAAGTCCTTATTTGCATATGTGAAAATAACAATTAAGATATTATCTAAGAGATAAATATCCCACACCCCTAATTTGAACATATCGTTAGCCTAATAGCATAATTGCCCAAGTCATATTTGAATGTTTTTGGAAAACAAGAAAAAACACAATTTTTAGCTAGCACATTGGTATTTTTTATTGATTTTGTAACAGTAAGTTCAACCAGATGTGTGAACAAATTTGCAAAAAAAAAAAAGACACAACATCGATTGCATAACAAATAAAAATGACTTAGGCAGAATGTGCCATGACTTAGGCAATTTTTCTTACACAACTTTTTTTACACATGAATACAAACATAACATAGAAAAGTAGTTTTACTTTCCTAAATATAACCAAGTTGTGTTACCTGTCTAACCTTAACCAAGTTGTTCTAAATGTCTGACCTTAACCAAGTTGTTTTACTTGTTTAACCTTAACCAAATCCTACTCAGGTGCTGTGTGAACTAGTTTTCTATTGATGAGGAAGGTTGTCGTAGTACTGGTGGGCCACTCTTGGTAGTACTGGTTTCATTGCCTGCAAGTCATTGTATTTCCTGAGAGTAATTGGCAATTGGGCAGGAAAGAGTGGGACCCAGTGGACCGGTTCTTCGGGGATGCTGACTCGCTGAGGTAGGTCCTCCCAGTCAGACTCAAAATCCAACTTGTGCCGGATTCGACCATCTGCCAAGTACTGGAGAGCCCGAAGGTCATGGACTGTGGGGTCGCCAACTTTTCTGCCTGGTCGAATGTTGGTGACATAGGCCCCAGATAACTTCATGAAGTCACTGTGGTATAGCTGGGTCACCTTGTATGGGGATGGGTGCAAACGTGCAGTCTCAAAGATGACAATGTAATCACGTGGAGTGTGAATATCTTTGATGGTACGCCGTTCAATGAGGCTATGCATGGAGTCGCACTCCATTTGTGTGTGCCCTGCAACCAGAAACTTTTGTTCTATGGTGACACCATGCTTCACGGCCAGATCTAGGTATGCATTTGTGATGGTACAACATCGATTTTGATAGCAGCAGCCATCACTCCAGACTATGACCTTTTCGATGTTTCGGTTGGCGTCTAGGACTGACCCAAAGTGCTTGCACTGCAGCTGGGCAAAAACCTCGCTGCTGAGGGAGCCCTCATGCTCCTCCCAGGCGTAACAATACCCATCTTTGTTACCCAGGTTGAAGCAAGTAAAGTTGTGCATCTGTAATTTAGTTTTGTAATACATCTTGCTAGCTTTTGTCTTGGGACACAGAAGAACGCTCTGAAGGTCCATCGTCCACACTGAGAGCTTGTCACTGGATTCCTGTTTATCCTTAGCTTTTTCAGCTTGAGCTTGAGCCTTTAATTTCCTGTGAGTAGTAAGGGTATCCTGATCTATATTTCCCACCTTGGCGCCGATACATACATCACACTGGTCTTTTTTTGGTACGAACACAGAGTATTTCTGCTCACTGAACACTTTTCGGAAATATGTCTCACTCACAACACGTGCTCCACTTTTAGCAGCAGCTTTCTGGTATTCTTTGTGAAGGTCACTTAGAACTGTTCCCGGCTCCACAAACTTCTTATCCTGATAGGAGGGAACCCGACGGCAGTAATGGGATGGAACAGTAGGCAGCCCAGAGAGCCATTCTTTCAGGAAGGTCTGGTCAGCATCTGATATGGGCATATGTGGACCAGTCTTATTGATCTTGGGTTTGGGCGGATCAGTTTTGGTTTTCATGTCCACAGTTAACCATGATCCGATGGTTCTGGGGGCGATGCCAAGGGTTGAACAGAAAAGAATCTTACACACAGGTAGTTTACATCTATCTACCAGTTGCAGGTGGTATGATAGGGACGTTTTTCTCCTTGATGCAACACCACCTTTCTTCTGCTTTATAGGCACATTTTCCACTAAAGTCTGGATATACAGCTTGCGTGTCTCCCAGGAGGGCATGGACCAGAAATTGTTGAAGATATCTGTTCTTTCTTCTTCACTCAGCAGTTCACAACTTCGTTTCTCCGACCTTAAAGTGCCAGTGAAGTGCATTTTTTTGCGCCAAAGTGAAATGGCAGTTTCATTTCTTACATATAATTGTACCTGTTCATGGCTAAAATATTTTTTAGGAAGTGCGAGGGACGAGATAAACATCGCAAATTTTTCAGAGTCTGAGCCTACCGCTGCTGCAGACGATAGCGGCTGTGACGTCACAAGATGGGCCCAGTTGTGATTGTAAACATGGCGGAGCCTTCGGAAAGTGATACTGGTGCGAGAGAAATGAGTGATTTTGACAGCTTTTCGGACAGGATAGATGAGGAAAGTGGCCATGGAAGTCAATTTAGTTGAGGACAATATTTTGTCATAGATCTAGAGTAGATCTACACACAGGATTGGCCATCACCTGATCATACATTCATCTGTTCATAGCATGATGCAACATTCATGTTCACATGCAGTGTTGTGCTAGTTACTGAAAACCAGTAACTAGTTACAATTACTAGTTACTTCACTACTTACACCAAAAAGTAATGCGTTACTGTGAAAAGTAACTTTTTAGTTACTTAAAAAAGGGCACCCATTAATGCCCTTATACTGTAGCCTTCATTTCAGTACTGTTATTGCATCGGAGAATAATACAACCTGTTGATCAACTTGACATGCATTTGCATCACTGAACTCTGCTAAGCAATGTGGTATTTACAAACAAACACAAAGATATGTTTCAAAGTGCCAATCCAGCCGCTGTTGCTTAGGTGGAGGTGGAGTGGCGTCTGGGTCTGTGGTCTTAGCTACTAGCTTCGTCCCAGCATGTTGTTTCTGCAGATGTTTCAACAGATTTTAATTGCTGTTTTGGGCAGTCGATAGGATCTTTGACCCGCCAAGACACAACTTACATTTAACTAAAACGTTCTTTTCTTTGTGCTCGACAAAAGTGAAATAGTGAGAATATCTCCAGGCGGAGAAACTCGACTTGAGCTCTGCCGCCGCCATGATAGTCTTGTTAGTAAACACAAACACAGTGGCCTTTATTTTTCATAAACAATCTACGAATCTACGAAACAATGACACCAGCCACTCACCTTCATCTTTTGGGAACAGAAACATCGCCACTTCGGCAGAATTGACATTACCACAGCCAGCGGCAATGCATCGCTTCCCGTGTGTTTTTCCTCCCTTTTTCTTCACTGTCGCCTCCATTGTCAGGTTTCCTCGATTGGCAATCACTTCCAGTCGACTGCGAAACACTTTCCAATAAAATACTCGCTCAAAAACGTTGGTAAATTCCACTTTGAAACAGAGACAAAATGAACGGTGGTGAATGTAAACACTTCGGCTGAGCCCATCTTCTGACGTCACGCAGTAGATCGCAAGCCACGCCCACGAAGGCGGAGGTCGACTGCAGATTTCCCAGCGGAAAATTCCAACTCGTCAAATTCGTTGCTATTCCAACATCTTTTATATGGGTTCCAATGGACAATTTTGGTCATTACTATACGTATTAGCATAACAGATCATGCACCGGCGCACACTTCACTGGGTCTTTAAAGGTGTGCTTTATTGTCTAAAAATACTTTTTCACTGAGTATTTCATTCTTCAGTCAGAGGGGCTTTTGCTTCTCGCGGTACGCTACGATAACAATCAATGGGAAAATAAAATACTATAATAAATGCGTTTTTTCCAAGCATGAGTGACACAATGAAGATCAATTAGGCTTATTGATCTAACTGTTATTGAGTGGAAAGCCATGCCAAATGACCGTGCAGCAAGGAGATGATAATCAATATTAAAGCAAATATTGATTATAGAGTCTAAATTATAAGACGTAGCATTTCAATGGCCTGATATTGGGACCCAAACAACATTGACATACTGTGTGGGAGGACGCATAGTGAACTGTTCACACAAGTAATCCCTAAAATATTAGTAAATTGAGGGAGCTGAAAACTAACTAAAACCCACCAAAGCACATGTGGTTTGGTTCAAGTCATGAGCACCAGCAGCTGCTGGATCCCAAGCGTTCCCACAGTAATGCACACAAGGATATTTCTTTAGCTCTTATTTAGTAAATAATCTAAATACATTCAAACTATTTGTATTTTCCTTTACATTTAAATATTACATTTAGTCCAGCCAGGAGAAACTTTACTGTCAGTGTGATTGATGACAGTATGTATATTAATCGAGATCTCCCATTCTTTTTAGGAAGAAAATTGTGGAGATGACCTTTTGTACCCTGGAGCACCGATGACCAAAGGTCAAAGTCTGCTCCTTCTAATGCACTGGACCATCTACTACAGATTTTTAATGAACATTTTCCCGGATTAATGCCAGCAACCTTGTATCTCTTCCACAAATCATATGGTCAATATGGAGAGTATGAGCCCCATTTTTACTGCCATCAGTGCTCTAACTATATTGGAACAAAGGAATGTGGTTTGGCACAGTGTGCTCTGTGTCAATCGTCATTTGATGTGAGCATTAGCCTAAAAAAGGGTTTGTATTTTTTGGTTGTCAGTTTATCCTCGCAGATAAAGGAGATTCTGGAAAATCCCAATATACAAATCTCAAGACATACATCAACTCCAGGTTTCATCTGTGATATCCAATGTGGAGGAGAATATAGGAAGCTCAAAGACAGCGGTGAAATTGGTGAAGATGATATCAGTCTGCTATGGAACTGTGATGGGATCCCTGTTTTCAATCCCTGGATGCCTGTCATGGGAGTGAAAGGCCCAAGTCAACTAATGAAATTGGACCAATTTCAAATGGTCCAAGGCTTTGTTCCTGAATACCAGCACAGTGTATGTCTCGGGGTTACTAGACAGCTGGCTACTCTGTGGCTGGATTCCACAAACCATCAAAACGGGTGGTACATAGGCACCAAAACTGAGCTGATCGACAAGGAACTTATGGGAATCTTGCCACCGACCGAGATCACAAGAGTACCACGATCTATCAAGAACGGAAGTTTTGGAAGGCGTCTGAGTGGAGGTCGTTTTCTTTGTTCTATGCTTTGCCTGTTTTGAATGGGATCCTGCCCAAAAAATACTGGAAACACCTTTTCCTTTGGGTTTTTGCCATGTATCATCTCCTGCAAGAAAGGATCAGAGAGGGCGATGTGGCAATAGCTGAACAGGCATTGAAAACATTTGTCAGACAATTTGAGGGGTTATATGGCACAGATAATGTCTCATTTAATGTGCATCTAATGATGCACATCTCTATGAGTGTGAGGAACTGGGGACCTTTGTGGGCCACATCCACATTTCCCTTCGAATCATTTAATGGTACCCTGTTGAAATATTTCAATGGAACAACTCATGTCCCTGCACAGATAATGAGAAGGTTCCTTAGAGGGAGGAGTCTCACAAAGAAAGGAGCCACAATAATGCAAAATGCTGATGAGAATATTAAAGATCTTTTCTCTGAACTGCAGGCAGCAAATGTTCAAGTGACAAATCAGTTCAAATCAGTGCCATTCAGAGTTTTTGGTAAGTCAGTACAGACAGATGTTTCTGTGTTACACATGCTTGCATTAGAGGAACTACTAGGGTCAGAGTGAGACAAGCTTCCTACTACAACCGTTTCATTGTGAATGGAATACTGTATCACTCTGACACAAACAGCCGCCTTCAGAAAAGAACAACTCTGTTGTAGAGCTGCAAATGGGACGCTTATCAGAATTCTGAGCTTGGTAGTTCTGGTACAATACACTGTGTTTTTGGTCAAGGAGTTTCTGAAGTCTGGAAGGAAGCTGTGCAGAGACACAACACTTCATATTGCATCAAGCTTTATGTATGAAGTGTCTGAGTGCAACAATGTGTATGCCATACATCCAGACTCATTGACATCCAAATGTGTCATGATTAAGTCGAGGGAGAAGATATATGTTATCCCTCTACCAAACAACGTTGAACGAGACTGATTTGACTGGACATCAAGGAAGCCTCAAGAACTCATTCAGACGCTTGATGTAATTCACCAGATAACAAATGAGATTAAATAATGAGCCTATAATGGGAAAATAAGTGTACTGATTTCCAATTCTGTGCACAATGAATTCTGTCATTTTGATGTTCTACTTCCTAGTATTTTGTACCCATACCCATCCACAGTATTTTGTAATGTACGAATCCCTAGTAGATTGACTTGTTAAGTACACACCTGTAATAAAATGTTGAATGTGATGTACCAATGTGTTTTAGGAACATGTTCTGAACTGACATACATAAAGTGCCTTCTGTCAAATAAGTCTTTGTGTATTAATACATGATGGTAATAGTCCAGACCTATACACTTCCCAGAGGTGTAAACAAGTACACTATTCACAAGTGTTATAAAATAAACACTTACAAAGTACACTGAAGTACTGTTTTAAAATGAACTAACATTAAAGTGCACTGTTTGTAAGTATACTTATGTACACTTCTAATGAAGTGAAATTCAAGTCTACTTAAATAAAGCATACTAATAGTGTATTACAAAGGACTTGCAAATATTGAACTTTTCAAAAGTAAACTAACGTACCACCGTAAGTATTTGCAAGTTAATATACTTTTTAAAAGTACAATGAAGTACAAATTAAGAAAAACGTATATTAAAGTGCACTTTTTATAAGAGTACTTAAATACACTTCTAATGAAGTGTATTTAAGTACTCGTTAATAAAGCATACTAATAGTGTATTACAAAATACTAAAAAATAATTGTACTTTCGATAAGTATACTTAATGACTACTATAAGTATTTGCGATTTAGTACGTAGTAGCGAAAGTGTACTTACTTGCAATTCACAATACACTTAGTTTCAAGTACACTCTTAATAAGCACACTGAAATAC
The DNA here is from genome assembly GCA_031216635.1 of Dissostichus eleginoides. Classification (NCBI taxonomy): domain Eukaryota; kingdom Metazoa; phylum Chordata; class Actinopteri; order Perciformes; family Nototheniidae; genus Dissostichus; species Dissostichus eleginoides. The sequence goes on along the minus strand of CM062283.1, from coordinate 23,039,478 downwards.
CACTTTATGTATTTCAGAAATAGTATATTTATCTTTAGTACATTAAAATTGAACTAAATGACATCTATTTAGAATTATACTTTTTAAAAGTACATCCTAAACATACTTTCAATTAAGCACAAAAAGTAGAAGTATACTTGTATACACTTTAGTATACTTACATTATATTTCTAATACACTAAAGTATACTACTTTTTGACCTGGGCTGCATTTCCTCCCGTCGGATGTGATATAAAAACAAACCGATTATTTTTGTAGTTGTAAACTCACGTGTATTAAACTACATTTATTAGTGCTTTCATGTCAATTCGGCAAACATATGATACATTAAAGTGGACCTATCATGCAAAATGCACTTTTGTACGGTCTTTTATACATGAATATGTGTCCCCGGTGTTTCAGGGAACTCACCAAGTGTCAGAAAATACAACCCTCTCTCTTTTCCTCCGTACCCAAATCGGAGCTACAACGAGCGGATACAGATTCCATCCGACCCGACGTCAGCCCGGAATAGTGGGCGGTGACGCTCCGCCCTACATGGGCAACGCTCCACCTGTCATGGGAATGAGAGGTTGGGCCACGTCCACGGCCATGGGCCAACCTCTCATTGCCATATAGGCTGTCCAGGATGAATCTCCCCGAGTCGCATCTGTGTTATTTGCCAGCATGTCTAAAGGTCTCTACACACCAACCTGAGACCAAAGAACGCGTACCGAAGGCGTCCCGACTTTTACGTCAGCTACGTCAGGCTTCGTTGGCTTCGTCGGATAAAGCCGCCCGCCTACGAACACACCGCAAATACTTCAGCCGACGAGTGGCAATAACTCTCCTTACAGCAGGCGGCGGTAGTGTGTATTCGTCATTCAAAAGAGGCAACAACCGGAAGACAGACTGCGTTTTTATACACCGAGAGAAGAAGAACAGACTTAGTAATATAAGCAGTTGATCAGTTGGTCTTCACTTTCTTCATTCCATGCCGTCATGATCAAAAAGAAACTCTTGCGTCCGGGTGAGATGAAAATGAGGAAGATTAGCCGTCTGTGTGTGCCTTCTTATCGTTTGTTTTGGTCCCTCACTTCCGCTTCACTTCTGATGCACTGATTCGCTAAGCTGAACAGCCAATCAGAGTGATTGATTTTCCCGACGTTCTTTGGCCTCCCGCGGCCTCCCGCCGCCGATTCAACATGTTGAATCGGCGGCGGGAGGAGGCGGGAGGGTTGAAAATGTGCCGTAAAGAGACGACACACCAACCTGAGTAGTGCGACGCGAATGCGTCACACCGGCCCGACTTTGGGAGTCAGAGGCCGTCCGAAGCCGTCAGAGGCAGTCGGCATTCGCGTCGCACTACTCAGGTTGGTGTGTCGTCCCTTTACGGCACATTTTCAACCCTCCCGCTCCTCCCGCCGCCGATTCAACATGTTGAATCGGCGGCGGGAGGCCGCGGGAGGCCAAAGAACGTCGGGACAAATCAATCACTCTGATTGGCTGTTCAGCTTAGCGAATCAGTGCATCAGAAGTGAAGCGGAAGTGAGGGACCAAACAAACGATAAGAAGGCACACACAGACGGCTAATCTTCCTCATTTTCATCTCACCCGACGCAAGAGTTTCTTTTGATCATGACGGCATGGAATGAAGAAAGTGAAGACCAACTGATCAACTGCTTATATTACTAAGTCTGTTCTTCTTCTCTCGGTGTATAAAACGCAGTCTGTCTTCCGGTTGTTGCCTCTTTTGAATGACGAATACACACTACCGCCGCCTGCTGGTAAGGAGAGTTATTGCCACTCGTCGGCTGAAGTATTTGCGGTGTGTTCGTAGGCGGGCGGCTTTATCCGACGAAGCCAACGAAGCCCGACGTAGCTGACGTAAAAGTCGGGACGCCTTCGGTACGCGTTCTTTGGTCTCAGGTTGGTGTGTAGAGACCTTTAGGCAGTGAAAAGTTGTGCTGTTGTTGGCTGCAAAAAATCGGGACAAGGGACTGCATGCAATGCCATCCCTAGAAAAACAGAAGAATCTGTGGCTGGACTTCATTTTCAAGGGGAGTGTGCCAGAACCCTCGGCAAATGTCTGCTTGTGTGTTCTAAACATTTTACCTCGGACATGTTTATCAACTTCCCTCATGTGAAAAGACGATATGCCTCCAAACTAAGGCTAAAAACTGGATAAATACCAACCATCCGGGACCAGGACACATCCAATTTGGAAGCTGTAAGTTTTTCCATGTTAATATTTGCATTCCTTTTTATTTAGCAGTGTTTTTCCTGATAAAGTTATCTCTACTACGTAGCTTGTAGCATGTAGCTTGTAGCATGTAGCTTCGCCGTATCAATGTCGCCTCAAACCCAAAACAGTAATCGGTTGGGTGTTTATATGTTTTTGTAACATTTTATTTCATTTTGTAAGCTCTGCAGTCTTTTCTATTTAAACTATCAGGCATTTGCTAACCTGTTCAGACATACTGCTGTAATGGCGATCTGTGTGAAGGCTGTAAAGCTAGGCCCTAGCCGATACCACAAGTATTTATTCTCCTATTTATTAGTATTTTTGATCCTCTAAAATCTTATTGAGTAAGTTATAATAACAAACGTAATCTTCTGTAGGTAAGTGCCGTTTTTCCCAGCGTTTTATGTATAAGCTTTTGTGATTGTAGTCTATAAGAATTATCAAATATCACCGATCTGTAAACTAAGCTAAGCTACGCTACGCAATGAGACGTGATGTGATTCAGCAGTCTTTATTACTTGTTTGCGCACATGAATATACATATGTGTGTGTGTGTGTGCACGACTGTTAGGATACAACAGTGTGTGTATGTGTGCGCAATTGTTGCAAGGAGGGGGGAAAAACACAACGCTGCACAGCTCCGTTGATGGGACTTGGCTAATTAGCGGCTAGCACTCATTACAGTCTGTCTACTGAGCTCAGCCCCTCTCCAACACATCAGCTTTGCTAAATAGACAGCGTTAGCCCCCATCTTTTGGGATTTCAGATTATAATTATCCAAATAGTATTTTCTCATCCTGAATACTAAATTGAGATGATTTTGTTCTAACTATGTTTCTTCTATACAGGCCAGCACCCCACATACTACCAGCGGAAAACCTGTGATGATAGATGATAGATTCTGCATGTCAGACAGACCCACCGAAGCTGCGTACTGTATTTTTTATGGGTTCAATGAACCATTGATTTTGACAATAAAGTTCCGACAGTTTATATAAAATGTGTCATGATTATTCATGTTTGATGGGTAAAGTATGCAGATTTCAAAAGCAAAAGGTTGTGTGTGGACTTTTTTTGTCATCAACAAATGGGTGTGTTATGCCATTGCTGTGTAGTATATAATATAATAGTAACGCCATGTACAATGACAGAATGAAATGAAAGATTGCATAAAACCATATACACCAGTATTTATTTTCATGAACAATATTAGCATACGTTTTACAAATTCGCATACGCTTGTGCCGGGGCCGTGCCTCACCCCCCTCTTCTGCAGGGGGGCGTGGTCAGCTGCAGCTCATTTGCATTAAAGCTACGTCACAGAATCAGCCCTTGCAAAAACAGGGCTGGAATAGAGCAAATAGAGCGAAATGAGGCATGGCTAAACTGCATGATCTGTTTGGTATTTTGAAAAAAAACCTTCACAGACATGTTCTATATAGGTATGGCCCTACAATATATTTTTCAAATATAGCATGGTAGGTCCACTTTAAATGATCATGAGGATGATGATTAAAAATCGTTTGTATGAGTCTGTCTGCATTTCCTGATGAAAAAACATAGCGATGGTTTTGTGCTTACGCCAACGTGGATTAAACAACATTATTTTGTTAAATAAAAACATGGTGATGTTTTGTAAATGATTACATGTCTCTTATTTAGCACAGAATATGATCCTATCCGTGACATATGGATCTTAACAAATATCCGCTATATCAGATACCTCTACTGTAGATCTATCAGCTGTTTATTTCACATGAGTTCCAGTGTGGCAGCTTTTAATCACTGCTCCCCCCTGGTGGATCCATGATCCATTGCAGCTGGTTTCATTATAATTAAATGTATTTATCAAGGGGGCGTATCAAGTCATGCGGGGGTTTTTCTTTCAGCGAGGGCCCACCCCGTGCAGATCACGGACCCACATGGGTAGGGGCGTCCGAAATGACGTGCTACATCTGTAGCAAGAGTAGGGAAGTCGGGAGTATATGTTGTCATGGCAATACGCATACAGTGATGCAGATGCTGGTCGGAGAGGGATGAGCGATTATTAGTTTTTATAGCATTCATGTGTGAGAATGCTGATTCACGCGTGTAAATCGAGCCAAACATTGTGAGGAAAAAAAGTGCAAGACCCCTTGAATCAGGGAATTTTTCGTGGCTGACTTCATGAGTCCAGAACTTTTCAGAGCCTGCCAGCTGAAATGACTGTCGCAGGTCATCTGATGACTGAATGTCAATGAGTTTGAGTTGTAAAGACGCCTCATTTAATGACACAATCAGCTCCTTTGCTTTCAGTGCAAACTCCCCCTCTACATTCACCGATAAAGGGTCCTTCACAAATCTCATCACTTCAGTCGGGACACTGAAATGTTCAAACCTCGCGGCAAAGTTGGTTTTCAATGCGTCCATACATCCAGTCATCACCTCGGTGATTTGTAAACCTGCAGTGCGCAGTGTTGGAAAATGGAGCATTTTGCCTGGACAGATCTGCAGAAAAAAGTGTGAGCTTTTTTTTAAACGCATGGAGTCTCTCCACAAGTTGTGTGACCATTTTATCTCTGCCCTGCAGCTCCAAATTGAGTTGATTCAGATGTTGGAAAATGTCGCTCAAAAAGCAAACGGCAGCGTAAAACTCATCATTCTCTATCAGACACAGAAAGGCGTTGGCTTTTTTATGTTTTGAATTGCGGAGAAACGCCATCATCTCCTCCTTTGCTTAGACATCTAATGTCACTGTGCATGAGCAAATCATTATATTGAGCTGACATGTCTGACTAGGGATGGGTATCGTTAAGGTTTTAACGGTACTACTACTTCTATCGATACCGCTTATCGATCCGGTCTTTTAACGGTACTTTTATCGGTTCTTTTGGAGAAAAAATAAGGTAAACTAACTAAACAAATAGTGAACAAAACTAACATTGCTTTTTATTTAAATTAAATACATAATATTTCACATCAAAAGAAACAACAATAATTTAACAAATCGTATTAAATAATCTGATGACAGAATTGTGAACAAAATAACTGAAACTTTAACAAAATAAATAACTCAGTTACCTCTAATCATTAACCCATGTTTGTATAATTGAGTTAACTCCGTGTGTTGCTGCTAGCATACATAATACCTGACGTGGAAACGTTACTCGTGGATGGGGCTACAGAACTACTAGAAAGACAGTCGAAAACTCTTATTGCACTTTTGGTAACGAGTATTGTCCACATCGAGAAGGGTAAAGTAAACCACACCTCGGAGCGCGTTCTCTCCGCCATCTCCGCCGTGTGTGTGTGTTGCATCAGTGACGTGCGGTGAGGTCCATGGCTGGTGAGGCACTGACTCTTTCAGAGTCAGATTTACAAATATTATATTTTGACCTTAATCGAAATATTCGGATATTTTCAAAAGCATTTTTAGTCTGATGCTTCGATTCATTTTAAACAGACCGTTCAACAAAAGGATACCCAAAATCTAAATATTGGATTGTTCTCTCTTAGTAAGATCTCATTTTCATTAAAATTGTGGTCTTACCTTGACTTGAAGATGAAGTCCATGCTATCCTTCTGGACAACCATCTCTATTACTTTTTTGTAAAAGTCCTCCTTATCTTCCTCTAGTTTCAAAAGTCTAGTTTGTTGTTTGCGTCTACCGTCTCTGCGTAGAATAACAGTAGCAACAAAAACCCCTGGCTCACGTGCGCCCCCTTCAGTGCGGCAGAGGTTATGGCTGCCTCTCCTGTTGCTTTTTTCATTGCCGTTGTACGATGAGACCAGCGAGCCTAAATATCATATCTATGTGAAATAAGTTATAATAATTATTTAGAGACTATGGATGGCGAGGATAAATGTAATAAAGGGATCTACAAACATTACATTGGTGACCTACAGTGAGATGGTAACAGGCATGCGCTTAGGGCCCGCGCTCCAGCCAGTTTCTGTGGGGTGACGCATTCTGAGGTGAGGCAGACCTCATCTGTGCCTCACCTTACCCCACAGCAGAGCCGTATAATAGAAGAGTTACGACATCTCCGTTCACTCCAATGGACCAGTTTTTTTACAGCAATGGCGGATCGTGGAGCCCTCAATAGTTCCCCGGAAGTTACCCTGCCGCTGACTTCCGGGGAACTATTGAGAGTCTCCACGATCTGCGGCTAGCAGCGCAGTAGAGTTGCAGCGTTCGTGATGGACTTTTAAAGGTAAGAAGACGTTTAAAGATTTATATTGCGGATATTATCAGCACATCTGAGTCAAATGAACATGTGTATTAAAGGATGTTAGTGGATTATCCCTAAATCTACTGATTTAGGGAACGTTTACAGATAACAGATTAGCTAGGATACCGGATAAAGTTAGCAACACACGTGAACCATGAACAGCCTATTAATCCGTTCTCCTAATGTTATTTCGTCAAACGTTGTGGAATTAGAGAAAAAGGGCTTCTTAACGTGATTTTTTTGTGGGGTGGAGAAATATAATATTAGTTAAATATAACATTGGGGTACGTGTGATTGTAATGAGTGGAGGTGGAGAAATTACGATCTCCATTTTGGAGTAGGCCTACAAGCTAGTATAATAAAGTTAACGTTACACAATAATAAGGAAGAGAGCTATTTGTGTGATACATCGCTATTGATATGGATTTAGAGTGCATATTTGAGACTTCCAAACAGTAAACAAAAACGTAATTTATGGGTGAGTGTTTTTAGTGTATTCTGTTGATTATTACCTGTCTGTATTATGTTGCAGCTCAGCTGATTTTGAAATGATGGCAAAGGGAGAGGGACCTAAGTGAGAGTGCAAACACAAGGTAAGTTTAATACTACTGTTGTATATAAGTAAGCATACTAAACATGTATTCTATCACTGTATTATATAAGTAATCTTGTTAGTGTATATTAGTAACCTACTGTATGGCAGGTGGAGGGGCAGTGATGTTACAGGTGGAGGAGCAGGGATGTTGGCTGGGTGCTGGCAAGTGGAGGGGCAGTGATGTTACAGGTGGAGGAGCAGGGATGTTGGCTGGGTGCTGGCAAGTGGAGGGGCAGTGGTGCTGGCAGGTGGAGGGGCAGTGATGTTACAGGTGGAGGAGCAGAGATGTTGGCTGTTCCTTTTCACCTTTTTGGATTGGCTCTTGCTTCCAAGATGGCCATCTTTTAAGGGGTTTTTTTTCCTGTCATTTCGGATTTGTTTTGCCTCGATTCTCAGCCTCAGCCGTATGAATCTTCTAATGATTTTGTCTTGTACTCCACAGCATGACGGAAGCCTGCTGGAGAGTGCCTGAGCTTCTTTCTCCAAGAAACCCACTGCATTGGGGAGCTGCATGAGGGAGGAACCAGTCTTGGTCCTAAATAGTTCCTCAATTTGGTGAATGAAATCAAAGGCTTCTTGGGAGGGACGACAAACTCAGTCTCCTCATCCCTTCTTCCCTCATTCTTTGAGACTAATGTAAGTAGAAGACATGGCACTGTTCATTTTTGAAGATTCAAAATATTATACCACTTAAAAATAAGAAATATTACTTTTATTATTAAGAGTTCAGACTTATTATACCTGTGTCACCTTTCACACTATAGCTTTGATCATTAGGTATGGGCTCTGTATTTACAGATCTTACTGGACATGTTATACTCATAACATACTGTACGTAAAATACGACCAAGAATGTGAGACAACTTTATACAAATTCATATCACATCCATTACTGATGCCATTTGTCATACTTTGTTAAACTCACAAATAATAAAGTTCCATAACTTCAGTTGGGAACAAAGACCACACCTTATCTCCCATCCAATAGGTGTGCTATATAGGTTTGTATAACCCTTTCTCCTGTCTGTTTCGCCCTCTTTCAGCACAAGAACCAGAGGGGGATTCAATGGAGCCTGAATACCTGCACTGAGAACCTCCCCCTGCACCTGAGTCTCAACTCTCAGAGTTTTTCAAGCCTTTCCCTGTTATTTGTATTAAACCAAACATTAAGCTTCCCAATAGTGTGGTCTTTGTTTTGTGAAAAAGTGCAAATGCAGTGTTTGAATATGATTACCTCACATATTTTTTTGCTGTTGTCTGTTTTGATTGTTAAGTTGCTCCTGCTGACTTGAGCTAGACATTTTTTCCTCCTCTCTGTCAGTGGGGAAGCCGTACATTCTTACTCCTTTTTCGGAGCAATTGGAGCATCCCCAGGCAGCACAGCAAACCATGGTGGAGACTATATGCCAGGACAACACGGAGGAAAAGGCACAGACAAACTGCATGACATGCTATTCAATGTTTATTGAATTCCATGTATTTACAATGGATGTTCCTAAAACAACACATTTAACATCATCATCATGCTGCTACTGCTAGTCCTTTGATAGTCACCTGTCGGTCATCATGCTGCTGCTAGTCCTTAGATAGGCACCTGTCGGTCATCATGCTGCTGCTGCTAGTCCTTTGATAGTCACCTGTCGGTCTCCTGTCCTTTCTGAAAGTCATAAAGATTACATTAGTCATTTAGATTACTTATGTCCTCAATTACCATGGGATTACTGAAACCACCATGAATTAAAGAAATGGTAGAAATTAATCTAGTCTGAATTTTGAAGCATTCCTTGCCATCCCCTCCCTCTAAATATATCAATAAACATTAGGATGTGATGCTTCTGACTACCATACAAGTTTAAGAAGATAATATTTGTTAAAGCAATAAACAACAGCAACAGGCTCTTTAACCAAGGCAACGTTAGCCTAACATGTATATGTTAACAAGTAAACTAGCTGTTCACACTATTCCTAATATTATCCATAAATATTAGCAAATTCTATTTTATTTTTAAAACATATTGATGTAAATACATACACATATCGGTATGTTGTATAAATATTGCAAATCAAAACCTTTATTCACTACTAATTACCAAAAATCGTAGTTCTATCTCCGGTAATCATACATTCAAATGTCCCGCCACGAACTTCCGGGGAACTATTGAGTCTCCCTGAACCACGTGACGATCAAGCATTTTGGACTTCCGTTGTCGTAACTCTCTCTCTATATGGCGCTGCCCCACAGTAACTGGCTTGAGCACGCTCACAAAATAAGTGCCCGCGCAAAATTAGTGCCCGCGCTCCAGCAAGTTACTGTGGGTTTACGAGAGGCAGAGCTCGTCCCTGCCTCACTTGACATCGCTCCCATGTAGTTGTAGCGGAGCTCGGCAAATATGCTGATTTTGACTATAAAAAGCGATTGGAATCATACATAAATCACACTTACAACACAGATCAGTGGAAACATTTTATTATTATTACTATTTAGTTTTTCTTTAGTTGTTTTTCCGTTACATTGGAGTATGACAGGTGAGGCTCTGCCTCCCCTGACTGCACGTCGCTGTGTTGCATGCATGTAGCAGCCGCGTGTGCCGTGTGTGTAAACTGCCCCGCCCCCTTGCACGCAGGCAGGGGAGAGAGATCTCTCGTCTGGATTGGAAAGATCGAAAATACGTCATAGACGCATTTTGCAGTCTTTTTGCGTATTAGAAACGCAGTTGGCGACACTAAAACTGCAATATAATGTTTGTGTAGCAATAATACATATGACATATATTTTAGATGTCTCCAGTACCGATAAAAAGACCGATACTGTCGGAGCTTAATGGTACCACGGTCTTTAATAATTCAGCCCCGGGGCTCGTTTAATACCGGGGCTCGGTACCCATCCCTATGTCTGACAACATCTGGCGGAAAAGGCGGTGCTGTAAAAGCCTCTACACACCGGCCCGACTTTGGGAGTCAGAGGCCGTCCGAAGCCGTCAGAGGCAGTCGGGCATTCGCGTCGCACTACTCAGGTTGGTGTGTCGTCTCTTTACGGCACATTTTCAACCCTCCCGCCTCCTCCCGCCGCCGATTCAACATGTTGAATCGGCGGCGGGAGGCCAAAGAACGTCGGGACAAATCAATCACTCTGATTGGCTGTTCAGCTTAGCGAATCAGTGCATCAGAAGTGAAGCGGAAGTGAGGGACCAAAACAAACGATAAGAAGGCACACACAGATGGCTAATCTTCCTCATTTTCATCTCACCCGGACGCAAGAGTTTCTTTTTTATCATGACGGCATGGAATGAAGAAAGTGAAGACCAACTGATCAACTGTTTATATTACTAAGTCTGTTCTTCTTCTCTCGGTGTATAAAACGCAGTCTGTCTTCCGGTTGTTGCCTCTTTTGAATGACGAATACACACTACCGCCGCCTGCTGGTAAGGAGAGTTATTGCCACTCGTCGGCTGAAGTATTTGCGGTGTGTTCGTAGGCGGGCGGCTTTATCCGACGAAGCCAACGAAACCCGACGTAGCTGACGTAAAAGTCGGGACGCCTTCGGTACGCGTTCTTTGGTCTCAGGTTGGTGTGTAGAGACCTTAAACTGGAGTTACAACAAATAAAGTTAATAATGGCCATGACAGAGTCCATTGTGATTTTTAACTCACCACTTAGTTTTGCACACAGGAGGCTTTGGTGGATGAGGCAATGAAGCGATCTCAGCTGTGGAGCCACATCTGCCAGCCTAGCGGACAGTCCCTGTGTTTGGCCCGACATCGCAAGCGCACCATCCGTTACAAGCATGTTAATACGATCCAATCCCAACTTGTGCTCCTTGAAAAACAAAACCACTTTGTGGAACATCACCTCACCGGTCGTGTGTCCATCCAAAGGAATTAATCCAAGTAGATCCTCACGAAAGCACTCACCATCAAAGAATCTAACATAGAGGCACAGCTGTGCAACATCGCTGGTGTCAGTGGATTCATCAATAGCTAGCGACATAACCTCCGCCTTTCTCAGTTTGTCCAAGAGAATCTCAAAAACGTCCGATGCAAGGGTCTCCACTCTCCTTGATGTTGACGTGTCAGAAATCGGAATGTTCTTAATTGAGTCAATAGGTGCTTTCACACCAAGTACTTTTCCCACAATAGTTCATCAGAACTTAGTTCATGAGAACTATTTAGTTCTCATGAACTAAAGAGCAGATCGCGTTCACACCGGAATAAGTCCCTGAGGGAGGATTAGGCAAATGAAGCCGCTGACGTCACTTCTTCTTCTTCTGCTTTGAGTTTACTGGCAGACCACAGTACAGTAGATGGCGGTATGCACCTTAAAGTTGCAATTCGCCAAAAAAACGAGAGAAGAAGAAGAAAAACTTCCCGCGTATACTGCCACGCCCACCCGCTGTAAATGAGGCGTCTGTTTACCTTCCGACCTCAGACATGATGGAGTTGACTGAAGTTGTGGTTTTTGTGCTCGTGTTATACAGCTTGGTAACTGAGTTATTTAAGCCACAAATACAGATCGTCGACCCGTCAAATGCAATAGCAATGCTGGTTCGGAAGCGAAGGCGGTTAAGAAGCCTTAACAAAAGGATTGGACGACGAAATACACGCGCTATGGCCATGTTTGACCGTAGGACGGCTGAGGATGATGAGCGTTATCACGCCCTAAGAACAGCAATGGTAAGTTCATTAAATCACATTAATACTATCTAATGTAGGATTTGTGGAGTTATGTAGAGCTAATGTGTGCCTTTGTATGTGTTCCAGATATTCGAATACTACGGAACGCGTCGTATCCCACGCTCTCTCTGGGTGAACAATAGAACATCGGCCTGGTGGGAGACGGTGGTGCCAACGTACACCGATGTGCAGTGGATCGAAGATTTCCGAATGTCCAAGCACTCTTTTCACTAAACGCCATAGCACTGTGGAAACTTGCGACCAACTCTGAGTACAGGACCATCTCTCATTTGTTTGGAGTCGGCATCTCTACGGTGTGTTGCTGTGTGCACGAGTTCTGCTCCTCTGTTGTGAGGCTACTCCTTCCTGAGTTTATGCCATGGCCGAACTCTGAGAAGTTAGAGGAGATGGCGTTATTTTTTGAGCACAGATGGGGTGTGCTATTCTTGATCACGGCAGCTACCTGACGTTGTAATCACACGTTACTACAGCTTAAGCACTCACAACTCTCCTTCTCTTAGCGATTGTAACTCCACAGTTGCTTACACTCTTTTCGGGTTTGCTAACGGTAGCTACTTTAGCTTGATAGCTAGCCATGGCTCCTTCCCCACCCTCGGGTGCTATTTCCTGCTCTACCTGTCTCATGTTTGGTTACTTCCCTACCTCCTTTACTGGTACCGATACATGTGTTAAATGTAGTATAGTTGTTAGGTTGGAGGCGGGAATCATAGCCATAGAAGCCCGGCTCCGCATTTTAAAGTAACTCAGCTACAGTAAACCCATGTTAGTCGGTGCGGACCGGCAAGAGGTAGCTCCTACTAGCCGTCCCCCGACAACTCCCGAGCAGCGGGAGACTGGGTGACTGTTCAGAAGGGCACAGGAGACCCACAGGTCCCCACCAACCCGTTCACGTATCTAACAATTTTCCCCACTCAGCGAGGCACCCGCTGAGAGTCAACTCTGGTTATTGGTAGCTCTATTATGAGATACGTGAATTTAGAGACCAAAGCCTCCACAGTCACATGCATTCGGGGGCCAGAGCGGGCGACGTTGAGGCGCATCTTAAACTGCTGGCTAAAATAAACGTAAATACAGTAGGATTGTTATTCACGTCGGTGGTAATGATGTTCGTTTACGCCAATCAGAATGCACTAAACTTAATGTGGCGTCGGTGTGTAGATATGCTAAAACAATGTCGGACACCGTAATTTTCTCTGGTCCCCTCCCCAATCTGATCAATGACGACATGTATAGCCGCATATCATCATTTCAGCGCTGGTTGTCTTGGTGGTGCCCAGCAAACGATGTGGGCTTCGTAAATAATTGGACAGCCTTCTGGGGAAAACCTGTCTGATTAAGAGAGACGGCATTCATCCTACTTTGGAAGGTGCATCTCATTTCGGCAAACATTTCAGATTTGTGGACTTAATCCATGACAAACTGGAGTTGAGACCAGGAGGCGGAGTCGCAGTTTACACGCTTCTCTGCGCTCTCTCCAATAAAATACCCAATATTAACGGTGTGTGTGTCTGCCCAAGGACAATTTAAGAAACCTAATAGAGGTGTCATACATAATAATAATAAAAGTAAATGTAACAACTACTACAGTGCAACAAAACAGGAAGATTAAATGTGGACTCTAGCATCTAAAGCAATATTGGTAAATTATTTTATATCAGATTATAATATTGATATATGCTGTCTCACTGAAACTTGGTTGAGACATGAAGAATATGTCAGCATAAATGAAGCCACTCCACCCAGCCATATCAATACATATTGCTCGAGGCACAGGCCGAGGAGGTGGAGTTGCAGCCATCTTTGACTCAATTTACTTATCAATACTAAACCAAAATTAAATTATACCTCCTTTGAAAGTCTTGTTTTTAGTCTTACGCATCCGACCTGGAAAACTGTGCAGCCAATCTTATTTGTTACAGTGTACCATGCACCAGGTCCTTATTCAGAATTCTTAACAGAATTCTCTGAGTTTTTATCAACTTTGGTTCTTAAAACAGATAAAGTAATTATCGTAGGTGACTTTAATATTCATGTTGACGATGATAAAAATAGCCTTACTGTTGCATTTAACTCTGTATTAGATTCTATTGGTTTCCGTCAGAGTGTAAATAAACCAACCCACTGTTATAATCACACTCTCGACCTTGTTCTGACTTATGGTATTGAAATTGAGCAACTATTAGTCGAACCGCATAATCCTGCTTTATCCGACCATTTTTAGTAACTTTTGAAGTACTGTTACTAGACTACAAACCATTAGTCAAAAGTTCCTGCAGCAGAAACCTATCTGTTAGTGCTATAGCCAAATTTAAGAAGAGATTCCACCAATACTTAACTCGATAGTGTCTGCATGTAAGGGAGGAAACTTATACAAAATGTACACACCCAAATTGATCATGTTGTTGATAGTGCTACAGATGCCCTGCGAATAAAGTTGGACTCTGTTGCTCCTTTGAAAAAGAAGAAAATAAAACAACATAGATTAGCTGGTCAGTGTATGTTTTGGTCATTGGATTTTCTTTTCACAAATGGATATTCAAAAACAAAAAACGACTGGATATTTAATTTTCGTTTTAAAATTGAAAAATTGAAATACAAGGCGTTTTTCTTTATCATGGTCAAAAAGGGATTTACTAAACTTAAAAAACGGGATGATTTTCATTTTCTACTTTTCAAAACAAAAACAAAAATCACTAGAAAACAGAAACAAAAAAACTAGTTTTTTCATATTCTGCTACCGGAAGTTACCTTACAAAATAAGAGCGCAGACGAAACTCACGGAAGTGATTTCAAAACAAAAGCACTCGTAGGCTATGCTAAAATCACACTTTGAATCACTACAGCAGGGGCAGATCTACGGGGGGGCAAGGGGGGGCAGCTGCCCCCCCACTGTAGAGCCTTGCCCCCCCAGCTGCCCCCCTACATTTTGTGTCCCTAAAACTGTACTTGTAGAAACAAACCTACACTATGTCCACAAGCTTCTCAAGCAACGAAATAAGCAATTCATTCATTAATAGTGAATCATTTTAAATATCATCTTAGGCCCGTTAAAAACGTAGCTACGGCCCTGCATTAAACTGCGGAGCGGCGTTCACAGACCGCGGCTCACACCGCTGCAGAGAAACCGAGCTGTCCCAGCACCTGAAGGCGGATCAGCTTCCCCTGGGAGCATTTCCCCTTCCACTAGTTTTGTTTTTACTAAGGACGAGAGCTTGAAACAAAATATTAATAAAACGCTGCCGTTTGAATCGATAGCGTTTAACAGACGCTCGCTGTTTGGGACGTTACGTTACAAAATACTACGCAGACAGCGCTAGCTGGGAGATCGATCACTTTATTTGCTAAACTATGCGGTACTATTAAATCCACGTAAATTACACATCACAGCAATGAGTCCAGATAAATGAAACCATACATCCTTTACCGTCAAACTGGATCTAAACACAGCTGCCTGCGTGCATTTGATAAATACTTTCAGATGTTATATTTATTATATGCTGCTACTTATTAGCTGGCCCTAACGTGTAAAGTTATACAAGCATTTGTACCAGTGCTTTTCACAAGTAGACTCTTGCAGGTCAGAGTAGCTGGAGTGATTCAACAACAACAAAAAGACATATCTGAGAAGTGATCAGGACAAACAGAAAGAGGAAAAGGAAAAGAGAGTTCACTGAAGAGACCAGGAGGGTCAGAGCAGGAGAAAGCCAGGAGGAGATGAAGACATTAGTGAAGAAGAAGAAATGTATGTGAGGAATAAAGATGAAGTGTCAGAAAGAGGGACAGAGGCAGTGATCATGAGGCAGATGAAACTCCAGCTGGACCACATGGTATGTTTTTATTCTCCTTGCATACATATTCCATTACAGCAGCACAATCTAGCGGCTTAGTATTGACAAATATTTATTGAAATGTGTTGCTGCACAGGTCACCTTTAGCTCTCTTAAGAGATGGGTGATGTCATGTGTGTACTTAATTATAACTAAGTACTTTTACTGTACTTACAGTAAGCAGAATTCTAGGGTATCATGAGTATTTTCTGCTGTTTTATACTATATTTAGTTTGTTTGTCTGAACACCTTGTTTCTCTTGTGCATTAAGAATACTTGTGTTAGGGCATGATTTAACAATAAATAGGTTAAATATACAGTATAAAATACCACGTACTGTCCGCCCTCCCATGCCACCCTGGCATGACCTCTTGCCCCCCCTTCGCCACCCCATGTAAAATGTTCTAGAACCGCCACTGCACTACAGTATCCTGTTGAAGGAACTGTGATTATTATAAACAAGGGGAATTTAGCGATCACAATGAAAACGGCCAAGACACACTTTGAGCCCAGAAAACAAATGTTATTAAGGGCTGTAAATATAATAAGCCTATGTCTAAAATGGACAACATTGTTAGGAGATTTAAACTATACAGCGATTCTGCACTGCGGTCACTTCAGCCGTCTCTCGAGTTTGTTTTTTCAAATCAGCAGCTATTCATTTTTTTTCCTGCTATATTTGACGAGAGATACAAATATTTTTAACACAAGTTCTTAAGAAAACTGACACTGTTGGACTCGGTACTAGTTTGACTTCTACCAGAAATAAAATGAAGTACTTTTACTGTGTACTTTTTGAGTAATCCTCTGTCAGAGTCCCCTCCATAGTAGGCTACATAATGCTTGTTTTTCTGCTATCTTTGATGAATGATAAAAATACAATTTTATCATTTAATAAGGTAAAAAGCAAAAACGCTTCGCAGACGCTCTTCCGTTTACTTGTTTAATAAACAAAACAAATGGACCGTAAATACACAGATTTTTGACCTCACCTGCGCTCTTATTTTGTAAGGTAACTTCCGGTAGCAGAATATGAAAAAATGGTAGTTTTTTTGTTTCTGTTTTCTAGTGATTTTATTTTTTGAAAAATAGAAAATGAAAATCATCCCGTTTTTTAAGTTTAGTAAATCCCTTTTTGACCATGATAAAGAAAAACGCCTTGTATTTCAATTTTGGTTTTTCAATTTTAAAACGAAAATTACATTTCCAGTCGTTTTTTGTTTTTGAATATCCATTTGTGAAAAGAAAATCCAATGACCAAAACATACACTGACCCTAGCTCCATGGCATAATGCCGAAACCCGCAAAATAAAGCAAAAGTCGAGACAACTGGAAAGGATATGGCGTTCCACTAAACTTGAAGAATCTCGTTTAATTTGGCATATTACTCTCAATGAATATAAGAAAGCACTGCGTAAAGCGAGAGCAGCTTACTACTCTTCATTAATAGATGAGAATAAGAATAATGCATGATTTCTTTTCAGCACTGTAGCCAGGCTGACAGAGAGCCACAGCTCTATTGAGCCTTCTATTCCCATAGCATTCAGTAGTAATGATTTTATGTGCTTTTTTAATGATAAAATTGTTACTCTTAGAAACAAAATTAATGACCTCTTGCCTTCGACCAGTATAGTGTTATCAACAGCTCCCGGAAACGTAAGTTCTAATATTACACTAGATAGTAAATTAGAATGCTTTTCAGCCATAAACCTTGAACAATTGAATTCAATGATTCTTTCTTCTAAACCATCAACGTGTATCTTAGACCCAATTCCAACTAAGCTGTTAAAGGAAGTTTTTCCATTAATTAGCACTTCTTTATTAAATATTATGAATATGTCTTTATTATCAGGCTGTGTTTGTCACGATTTGGGTTTTGTGTGTTAGGTTTTGGGGTTTGTTTTGATTGTTCTGTTCTCCCTGTCTCTTGTCTGGTCCTTCTCCCTGTGTTTTCCTCCCTGTCGTTAGTTTCCCTGGTGTGTCTGATTGTCTGATTGTGTTCACCTGTTGCCCTTGTGTTTCTCCTCCCCTGCCCGGCTGTTTCTCGTCTCGTGATTACCCCTTCCTGTATTTAGTCTTGTCTTTCCCTGTGTTCCCCTGTCGGTACATTGTTTGTCTTCCTGTCTCCCTCCATGCTACCTTGTGTTACCTGTGAGTTTCATGCCATGTTTTGTTCTCCAGCTTTTTGAATAAAGCTCGCTTTTTGTTTATAGACCTTTTACGTTTTTTGGTATTCTGCATTTGGGTCCTACCTTTTCCGTAACCCTAACAGAATGTACCGACCAAATTTGGACTCAGCAGATACCGATCGTTTTGCTCTACAGGCGGAATGTCTTGGGTACTCTCTGGAGTACATTTTTTATACCTGGTATGACGCCTCATCTAGACGGGGTAGAGAGGCTGCGTTGAAGGAGGCACGCCAGGAGGTTGCTTACAAGCCCTGGCTCAGGAGCTGGTTGCCTGAGTGGCTACAACTCTTTACGAGGAGTCCTGAAAACTTGTCTCAAGCCTCTAACCCTTTCCTGGGGTATGACCTGGTCTTGGGAGGTCCGCGGATCCTCCGGAAGGTTTCTGGAAGATGCAAGGCCAAGATTCCAGCCCGTGCTCCAGCGGTTCCGGCTCCAGAACCGGCCCACCCAGCCATGGTTCCAGCCTCAGTCCTGGCCCCAGCAGCCATGGTTCCGGCCCCAGTTCCGGCCCCAGCAGCCATGGTTCCGGCCCCAGCAGCCATGGTTCCGGCCCCAGTTCCGGCCCCAGCAGCCATGGTTCCGGCCCCAGTTCCGGCCCCAGCAGCCATGGTTCCGGCCCCAGTTCCGGCCCCAGCAGCCATGGTTCCGGCCCTAGTTCTGGCCCCGGCAGCTATGGTTCCGGCCCTAGTTCTGGCCCCAGCAGCCATGGTTCTGGCCCCAGTTCCGGCCCCAGCAGCCATGGTTCCGGCCCCAGCAGCCATGGTTCCGGCCCCAGTTCTGGCCCCAGCAGCCATGGTTCCGGCCCCAGTTCCGGCCCCAGCAGCCATGGTTCCGGCCCCAGTTCTGGCCCCAGCAGCCAAGGTTCCGGCCCCAGTTCTGGCCCCAGCAGCCATGGTTCCGGCCCCAGCAGCCATGGTTCCGGCTCCAGTTTCGGCTCCAGTACTGGCGAAACGGCCGACGCCAGCTCCCCGTGTCCTGTCGGCGTACCGGCCGACGCCAGCTCCCCGTGTCCTGTCGGCGTACCGGCCGACTCCAGCACCTCGTCTCCTGTTGGCTCTCCAGCCGACGCCAGCTCCCCGTGTCCTGTCGGCGTACCGGCCGACTCCAGCACCTCGTCTCCTGCCGGCGTACCGGCCGACTCCAGCTCCTCGTCTCCTGTTGGCTCTCCGGCCGACGCCAACCCCTCGTGTCCTGTCGGCATACCGGCCGACTCAAGTCCCTTCTCCAGTTCCCTCTCAAGTCCCCGCTCGAGTCCCCTCTCAAGCCCTCTCTCAAGTCCCCTCTCGAGTCCCTTTCCAAGTCCCTTCTCAAGTCTCCTCTCAAGTCCCCTCTCGAGTCCCTTTCCAAGTCCCTTCTCCAGTCCCTTCTCGAGTTCCCTCTCGAGTTCCCTCTCGAGTCCCCTCTCAAGTCCCTTCTCGAGCCCCCTCTCAAGTCACCTCTCAAGTTCCCTCTCGAGTCACCTTTCAAGTCACCTCTCGAGTTCCCTCAAGTTCCCTCTCGAGTTCCCTCTCGAGTTCCCTCTCAAGTCTCCTCTCGAGTCCCCTCTCAAGTCCCTACCCAATGTCCTGTTTCGTTGGAGGTTCCGCTGGGGGTCCTGCCAACTCCATGTCCTGTCCTGTTGGGGGCCCCGCCGACTACTCTTCTGCCGGGGGTCCTGCCAACCCTATGTCCTGTGCCGTTGGGGGTCCAGCCGACACCTGTTTCGTCGGAGGTCCTGCCAACTCCATGTCCTGTTCTGTTGGGGGTCCCGCTGACTACTGTTCTGCCGGGGGTCCTGCCAACTCCATGTCCTGTCCCGTTGGGGGTCCCGCCGACTACTCTTCTGCTGGGGGACCTGCCAACCCTATGTCCTGTGCTGTGGGAGGTCCCGCCGACTACTCTTCTGCCGGGGGTCCTGCCAACCCTATGTCCTGTGCTGTGGGAGGTCCCGCCGACTACTCTTCTGCCGGGGGTCCTGCCAACCCTATGTCCTGTGCCGTTGGGGGTCCTGCCGACTCCACGTCCAGTATCGTTGGGGGTCCCGCCAACTCTATGTCCTGTGCCGTTGGGGGTCCAGCCGTTGGAGGTCCCGACGGCCCGGGGGCAAGGCAGGGTTCGAGGACGGGGACTCGGGCGGACGGCCCGGGGGCAAGGCAGAGTTCGAGGAATGGGACTCGGGCGGACGGCCCGGGGGCAAGGTAGAGGAACAGGAGGTGGTCTCGGGCGGACGGCCCGGGGCAAGGCAGAGTTTGAGGACGGGGACTCGGGCGGAGTCCGGAATGGGACTCGGGCCGTCCGCCCGAGTCCCATTCCTCGAACTCTGCCTTGCCCCCGGGCCGTCCGCCCGAGACCACCTCCTGTTCCTCTGCCTTGCCCCGGGCCGTCCGCCCGAGTCCCATTCCTCGAACTCTGCCTTGCCCCCGGGCCGTCCGCCCGAGTCCCATTCCTCGAACTCTGCCTGGCCCCCGGGCCGTCCGCCCGAGTCCCATTCCTCGAACTCTGCCTTGCCCCCGGGCCGTCCGCCCGAGGTACCCTCCTTGAACTCTGCCTTGCCCCCGGGCCGTCCGCCCGAGTCCCATTCCTCGAACTCTGCCTTTCCCCGGGCCGTCCGCCCGAGTCCCATTCCTCGAACTCTGCCTTGCCCCCGGGCCGTCCGCCCGAGGTACCCTCCTTGAACTCTGCCTTGCCCCCGGGCCGTCCGCCAGAGACCCCTTTCTGGTCCTCTGCCGTGCCTCCGGTCTGTCAGCCCAAACCCGTCCTCCGGACCCCCTCCACCCACCCTTTTGGAAATATGGTCTTTGTGTAGGGACGTCTGGAATCCGTCCCTTGAGGGGGGGGTTATGTCACGATTTGGGTTTTGTGTGTTAGGTTTTGGGGTTTGTTTTGCTGTTCTGTTCTCCCTGTCTCTTGTCTGGTCCTTCTCCCTGTGTTTTCCTCCCTGTCGTTAGTTTCCCTGGTGTGTCTGATTGTCTGATTGTGTTCACCTGTTGCCCTTGTGTTTCTCCTCCCCTGCCCGGCTGTTTCTCGTCTCGTGATTACCCCTTCCTGTATTTAGTCTTGTCTTTCCCTGTGTTCCCCTGTCGGTACATTGTTTGTCTTCCTGTCTCCCTCCATGCTACCTTGTGTTACCTGTGAGTTTCATGCCATGTTTTGTTCTCCAGCTTTTTGAATAAAGCTCGCTTTTTGTTTATAGACCTTATACGTTTTTTGGTATTCTGCATTTGGGTCCTACCTTTTCCGTAACCCTAACAATGTTCCACAATCTTTCAAAGTAGCAGTGATAAAACCTCTTCTTAAAAACCACAACCTCGATCCAGAGGTTTTAGCCTACTATAGACCTATTTCTAATCTTCCGTTCCTCTCAAAAATTCTTGAGAAAACGGTTGCAAAACAGTTGTGTGATTACTTAAAAAACAATGATTTATTTGAAGATTTTCAGTCTGGCTTTAGAACACATCATAGCACAGAGACCGCTCTGGTTAAAGTCACAAATGACATTGACAATGAGGACTTGTCTCTATTCTTGTTTTGCTCGATCTCAGTGCTGCATTTGATACTATCGACCATGATATCCTATTGCAAAGACTGGAGCAGTTAGTTGGCATAAAGGGAACTGCTTTTGTCTGGTTTAGGTCTTATCTATCTGAACGCTCTCAGTTTGTGTGTGTCAACGATGAATCTTCCATGCAAACCAAAGTGAGCCATGGAGTGCCACAGGGCTCAGTGCTTGGACCTATTTTGTTCACACTATATATATGCTTCCGCTAGGCGATATTACAAGGAATCATTCTGTAAATTTCCACTGTTATGCGGATGATACTCAACTATATTTATCCATCAAGCCTGATGAAATCAATCATCTAAATTAAATTCAAGACTGCCTCAAGGACTTAAAAACGTGGATGACCTTAAAGTTTTTGATGTTAAACACGGCTAAAAAGTTATTGTACTCGGCCCAAAGAATCTACGAAACAAATTATCTAAAGATATACTAACTATGGATGGCATTAATTTGGCCTCCAGTGAGACTGTAAGGAACCTTGGTGTTATATTTGATCAGGATTTATCTTTTAACGGCCACATAAAATCAATCTCAAGGACCGCCTTCTTTCATCTACGCAACATTGCAAAAATCAGGCATATCTTGCCTCAAAACGATGCAGAGAAACTAGTCCATGCATTTGTTACTTCTAGGCTGGATTATTGTAACTCTTTGTTATCAGGGTGTACCAAAAAGTCAGTTAATTCGCTTCAGCTGATTCAAAATGCTACAGCACGCGTACTAACCAGAGTTAGGAAAAGGGATCACATTACTCCTGTTCTGGCTGCCTTACTTACACTGGCTCCATATAGAACACAGGATAGAATTTAAAATTCTTCTTCTGGCCTACAAAGCCCTTAATGGGCAGGCGCCATCTTACCTTAAAGAACTCATTATACCCTACTGTCCTACTAGGGCATTGCGTTCCAATAATGCAGGGTTGTTGGTTGTTCCTAGAGTCTCTAAGTACAATGGGAGCCAGAGCCTTTTCTTATCAAGCTCCACTTTCGTGGAATCAGCTTCCAGTTTGTGTTCGGGCGGCAGACAGCCTATCCGTTTTTAAGAGTACGCTTAAGACCTTCCTTTTTGATAAAGCTTATAGTTGATAAAATAATCTAATAAGAGTGCATTGACGTAGACACGTTGTGCCTCTTCACCTATACATTTTTAGTTCTTACTCTTTCACTTAAATCCTAAAAACTTAGATCTTATATTTAAAACTAAGGTTATTACTACTTCTCATTCTTCTAAATCTATTCTCTCTCTACTTCTCATACTCTCTACTTCTGTAATCTATTTATTCTATTTTCTCTTTATCCAAACCTTTCCCCTCTCTGACCTCTCGAGGTTCTATTAGAGGGTAATAGGTTGCAGAGAGGCCTATTCCGGCCGGGGAGTGTTTAGACCGTAGTCACAGCGTACCTCCTTACCTCTCACCAATTCCAATTAAGGTTCCAGTGGGGACCTTTCTCCCTGCGTGTGCCTCTCCACCTCTGTTTCTTACTTGCTACCCTTTTCCCTCAACCTATCCTAAGGGAGTGCATGTACGTAGATACATTGTGCCTCTCCACCTCTGTTCCCTACTTCTTACCTACTACTCTTTTCCCTCGACCTATCCTAAGGGAGTGCATGTACGTAGACATGTTAGTTTAGCTGCTATAGGCTTGGACTGTCGGGGGACACCTTACTTCTTCCTTCTGTCTGTCTGTACCTGTGTACTCTCATGTTCCGATTAACCCAGCTTCCCCCAAATGTCTTTTTTGTGTCTATATCTACGCCGGGATCCTGAGTCGAGGCTGATCCTGTTGCTGTGGTCCTGTGTCCTGGATCCTCTATCCTGAGTTCTGGATTTGAGTCCTGGACTTCGAGTCGTGGCTGAACCTGTCTCTGCGGTCCTGCCTGACTCTCATCATACTACTTCCCTGATGGCTCCCACAGGATTGTTGACATCCTCGTGGATTCATCTTCTTATTATAGACACATGCATTTCCAAACATTTGGTCTACCTACGCTGTAAAATGTATTATCTCTTCGATTTACACACGGCATCTATTGCACGTCTGTCCGTCCTGGGGGAGGGATCCCTCCTCTGTTGCTCTCCCTGAGATTTCTCCCATGTTCCCCTTTAAACTGTGGGTTTTTCTCTGGAAGTTTTTCCTTGTACGATGTGAGGGTCTAAGGACAGAGGGTGTCGTATTTTCATACTGATATTCTGTACAAACTGTGAAGTCCACTGAGACAAATGTAACATTTGTGATATTGGGCTATATAAATAAACATTGATTGATTGATTGATTGATAGGTGCAGTAGATGGATCACACATCCCCATTCTGAGACCAGAGGAATACCACAACAAGTATTTCAACCGCAAAGGCTGGCAACCGCTCGTCCTGCAGGGTGTTGTGGATGGTAAGGGCCTCTTTTGGACTGTTTTTGTTGGCTTACCAGGTAGCATGCATGATAGCAGAGTGTTAGGCATGTCATCACTGGGTAGTTTTGTGGATAGGGGTGGTCTACTTCCTCATGTAACAAGGACATGATGTGGGTTACTATATCCTTGGTGACTCAGCCTACACCCTGCAAAGATGGCTGATGAAACCTTTCCAAGACAATGGAAGGCTCACACCCCAGCAACATGTGTACAACTACAAAACAAGCCGAGCACGAGTGGTGGTGGAGAATGCTTTTGGCAGACTGAAGGGCAGGTGGCGGTGCTTGATGAAGCGAAACGACTGCAAGATGGACAAGATCAGAACCCAGGTGGCAGCATGTTGCGTATTGCATAACCTGTGTGAAATGAATGGTGATGAGTACAGGGAGGAATGGACTGCCTTACCGGCGACCCAGCTTGATGGGCCAGCACCAGCCATTGGCGAGGCTGGGGGGCACAACACTGGTAATTACAAAATTACAAACTTACCATTTCTCTTTTTATAAATAGTGCTTGTGTTGATGGAAGCCATTTTGAAATACAATTAAATTATCTTTTTCAAAGCCACACCCCCACATATGTCACATGTCTGAAAAGCCCAGGATGTCCTCTGTGGAGTACAATTGGACGTAATGCCGGGCATGTATACCCTCATAGTTATGGACCAAAACCAAATGTCCTCCACAGAGGACAAAAATGAATCGGTGGGTCTCTGGAGGATATTATCCCCTCAGGCTGATTTTGGAAAAGGATATTAACCCTTGTATGGTGTTCGGTTCTGGGACCCGTTTTATTATTTATCTAAAGAAAAATGATATGACAAATTATTTGTGTATGTGTAAGACTTTTGTGTTTCTGCCCCTGCCATTCCTGCACAAGGTTGCAACATTGTTGATAACTTCAAGCACCGACACCTGTCTGCTCTCACATTCCCGCATTATGTCTTGCGGTAACCAATCTTTATTTTTTTCATATTCTATCTATAGCTTCAAATTTGGGGGGGGACACAATAAATAAAGCTTCGCCAGTTTATAACCGATGAAACATGATGGTATCAGAATAATCACTTACATGTGATGTATAGGATGCTACACAGGTCACTGTAAAGATAAAGTGTCAGTATCTAACTAATCTAACTAAGAGGGGAAATAAGTGAAGTGTCAGTATCAAAACAGTGGCAATATACTACAGGAGGAAGGCCTGTTGGCTTTCACTAGCTCGGCAAGCACTCCCAGAAACCCAATCTGAATCCTGTTTTGTTGCTCCACCTGGCGCGCCAACATGTCAGCCTGGCGCGCCATCACCATGAGTTCCTTGTGCATCCCCTTGCTGACCATGGTACGCCGGTCCTCATTCTCCTTGCTGGCCATGGCACGCCGGTCCTCCATCGCCTCAATGGTGTCAAGGAAGTTTTCATCCCGTGCCCGCTTTCCTAAGAGGAAAAATTAGCAAGATACAAGATCAGTTTAATCGCCATGTAGTTTTACAACATACTAGGAATTTGTTTATTAGTAGGTTGTCAACGGAGACAACATTGGACAGGGTGCAGGCAGGGACAGTGTACAAAATGCAGGTGTAAAGTAGAAGATAAGATAGGATCAAATAGCTGACGCTCAAAGTGCCCTTATTTATTGTTTTGTGCTTAATGTATGCTTGAACTTAGTTTTATTTTGTCAAAAAATGATAAGAGTTTTCTTGTCATGTGACCTCTAGCCCCGGATGTTTACATTTGTGAGAGAGTGAAAAGGGCGCTAAAAGTGTAAACGATGTATTTTCGGGGTGTTTCATAATTGTACCAGAAGGAAATAAACGTGATTAGTGGACATCAGTTCGATGCGTAACCTTCTTTCAAGGCCAGAGTAGTTACAGTGTGTTTGTATGTACCTTTGCCGATCTGTAAACTAAGCTAAGCTACGCCACGCAATGAGACGTGATGTGATTCAGCAGTCTTTATTACTTGTTTGCGCACATAAATATACATATGTGTGTGTGTGTGTGCACGACTGTTAGGATACAACAGTGTGTGTATGTGCGCAATTGTTGCAAGGAGGGGGGAAAAACACAACGCTGCACAGCTCCGTTGATGGGACTTGGCTAATTAGCGGCTAGCACTCATTACAGTCTGTCTACTGAGCTCAGCCCCTCTCCAACACATCAGCTTTGCTAAATAGACAGCATTAGCCCCCATCTTTTGGGATTTCAGATTATAATTATAAGATGGATAGTGTTGATTCGTGTTGATTCTCTCGCGTCCCAGGAGAGAAGTTTAAAAAAAAGAGACTAATGGAGTCTCTGAAAAGGTTCAATTTGGTACTTTAATTAAGTAGCGTGGTAATGAAACAAACAGAGCGAGTACAGGTGGAGACAGAGCAGCTGTTGTCTCGCAGTGGTTCCGGTCGGAAGGGGCCGACAACCCTCGCCCGTTAGCTATATATCTCATCCGTGACTCCTCCTCACATGGCTCCCGTGACGTCGGGGGTCCTCCCACCGCTTTCTTCTTATGTCCGATATCGCGTAAAACAGAGGATTTAAACGTTGTGTATTCATTGCATCACTCCACACGCCTTTTCTCCTCATACACTCTTTCATTACTTTTTATTTAATGCATTTTAACGGCTGTAATCGATGTTATCGTAAAACCGGAAGTGGTCATTGTTGTCAACGTCAACGTCTTTCAATACAGCTTTTCAAAGTAAACTTTAACCGGAACTGTTTTCAGAATAAAACAGTTTTAAACTTACTGTGTGTTTAAACTAAATTACATCATTAAACATTGATTTTAATTTCTAATAATAGACAGAATATAGCTACATCATTAAATATATACATAGATAAACAGATGCATACTGGCTTTATTTTTGGCGCAGTGGGTTACAGCGTTGATCATCAGAACAAGGGGTGTTGGAGAACACCAATTCAAAACCCGCCTCAGCCGCCACTGTGTCAAGCTGTGTGTTCTTGGATAAGAAGACACTACACCAGGGGTGGGCAAACTTTTTGGCTCGGGGGCCACTATGAGTTTTAAAATTTAACAGACGGGCCGGGCCGGTAGCAGATCGGTGAACACATATTTAGCTGTCCACTCCTTATTAAAAACTTGGCACTCATTGTCGACTTTTCTTTTCTTTGGTCCACTCATTGTTACAGATGCAGGTTCAAAGGTGAGTTATTGCGTCATTGCGTCATCGTTTGCATCATGACGTAACCGTTTACGTGCCTTCTTATGACCCACACAGCGTTTTACGTCGCTGATTTTCTCCGCAACACCGCTCACAACAACATCAATAGAGGACTGCGTCGGGAAGTTTTTAATCATACGAAGCCAGATTAAATTAAAGAACTACTTCTCCAACCTTATACCTTTCTCCAGAGTGCCGTGGAGCATTGTTTATTAATGTGGTTTAATGTACCTGTGTTCACAGTTTTAGCTATAGTGTTATAGCAGAAAAGTTTAATCCAGCGTATTTTCTATATTCATTTAAAGATTCCATAAATGAATGTGTATGCCTTAAACCTGTTTAGATGAAATGTGTGTGTGCTCATTGCAGTGCATATAGGCTGTATGATTGTTGCTACTGTTAGGCTGCTGGGGTAGTAGGGGATGTAACTTCTCATTATTGTTTGATTGTTGTACAACGAAATAATAATTGATCAACTATACCTGATAGGTGCATCATATAGTGAAACATCGGTTATGGGAATTATAAGATCAAATGTATTAACATTTAGGATTCTTGATATAACGCACACACATTTTATCATGTAGCCTACCACACAAATGTCACATGTTTTTCTCTCTGAAAGCTATACTTGTATATGTTTAAACATCATCATCCCATGACATCTTTAGGAGTAGTTAACTAACAAAGGTTGACTGTTCTTATAGCCTAAAGCCTTCTCTGGACTTCCTCTAAACTCGAAGACAGCTGACCTAATTAGAAGGACCATTGTCTCTCACTCTGTTAGTCAGGTGAATCCAGAGGTTTTTGCAAGAGGGTTTGAGGAAACATTACATGTTACTTGAAACAACATAAAGTTAGAATAAGGTGTTATCTTTTATCTGCTGTTCTGTTTAGTGTGTGAGTTTTTGAATATATGGTGCAAGGGGGTCTCAGCTGACCTAATCAAATGTTATCTTGAGAGACTGTTTCACTCAGAACAGGGCGTGCTCTTAGTTCATACTTGCACACACACACTGTAAAGAGAGAGGACGGACCAGATGAAATCAACACCAGCTGACTCACTGCTTGGGGGTCGTCCAGGATGTATAAACACTGTAACATTTGAATACTGGAGCACTCCCTTCTGACTGACTGTCCGGATAACTTGTATCCCACGGTGGTAGAAAGGAGTCCTCTGTGAGTACTCTGTGAGAATTGGACTGTCTGTTTTGCTAATAAACTAGTTGATTTAACATAGCCTTTTATTTTAGAGTTGTCACTGGGGTCTCTCAGTGTTGTAGTTTCTATATAAGGCAGACAGTACTATCTCATTTTTTTTTTTTAACGATATTTAAGTGGTTATAAATTGGTAAAGGAAGTCCAGCTGCAATCATCGTCCGAGATTTCAGTGGTTATAAATTGCTAAAGGAAGCCCAGCTCCAAATACTCAGAGAAATAAGATGACACACACAGTAATTCTTAGACGAATTCTGGGGTTGGGGCTCATCGACTAACGTACACAGGCAACCCTTAGACGGATCTGGGGCTACGTTAGGTATATTTATTTTGAGTGTGATTAACTGTGTTTGTAGATTTCAGTGGTTATAAATTGGTAAAGGAAGTCCAGCTGCAATCATCGTCCGAGATTTCAGTGGTTATAAATTGGTAAAGGAAGCCCAGCTGCAAATACTCAGAGAAATAAGATGACACACACAGTAATTCTTAGACGAATTCTGGGGTTGGGGCTCATCGAGTAATGTACAGAGGCAACCCTTAGACGGATCTGGGGCTACGTTAGGTATATTTATTTTGAGTGTGATTGACTGTGTTTGTAGATTTCAGTGGTTATAAATTGGTAAAGGAAGTCCAGCTGCAATCATCGTCCGAGATTTCAGTGGTTATAAATTGTTAAAAGAAGCCCAGCTGCAAATACTCAGAGAAATAAGATGACACACACAGTAATTCTTAGACGAATTCTGGGGTTTGGGCTCATCGACTAACGTACACAGGCAACCCTTAGACGGATCTGGGGCTACGTTAGGTATATTTATTTTGAGTGTGATTAACTGTGTTTGTATATTATATGTGAAAAATACGCAGTAAGGGACGCAATTTTCAACATCAATTTGAAAGGACCGTCCCTGAAAGTATTGTAGAATCTTATTTGTATCTGATAGCATATACGTGACGATCAAAGGTTATTGTAGACTGGGTTTCGACTCCGTGCCTTGGGCCGCATCCTCGTAAGAGGGTGTCGAAGTGCTCTTGGAAGTCTCAGTAACTGGTTGAAATACACCTCGCACTGAAAACTATCAGACTGTATACCTGTGGGAATAAAACTGCAATATTTAGTAAATTATAGTACGCAGAAGTACCTGGTATTTTTTATAAAAACTAAAACCTTTAGGAGAAGCAGATACGAACAAAGTCAAAATGGAAGGAGAATTTAAACGTGAAGAGAGAGAATTAGGAGTCCCTGTTCCGGGTAGTTTAAGGGAACAGTGGGGACAAGCAGAGAGATTGATACTTAGCGGACTTAAGTCCGGAGATCGTAAAAAGGCGAGCAGGGATCTCCGTTTCTTACACGATCGGATGATCGCAGAGAATAGAGTAGAGGGTGACGAGGCAATAAGTCTCCTAGCCACAGCACTCAATACATACGAGCGACAGTTGGTTCAGAAATTAGAAACTCTCAACAAGCAGAAGGCAGGATTTATCAGGGCTTCTAAACCTAACAAAGAAAGGGAGCTAGTTGACAAGCTAAGGAGAATAGGCCATAACGCAGCCTTAGCTATGAACGGAGTGGCAGTAGCCTGCCCTCTGAGCAAAACTCCCGCCAAAAATCTGCCCGCCATAGCAGCCCCACCCAGTCCTGCACCAGCCCCTCCCGCAGAAGTTATAGAGACAGTCAGGAAGGAGAAGCCGTATGGTGGGCCCCTCCCAGACATCCCAGAGGGCGGTCCCCTCCTCTATCCAGATCTGTACAACCGCTTTAAGACCCAACCCCCTCCTTATACGTTTCCCTCCACCTCTACCCCCCCCTCACCCAATTCCCCTCCCATGACAAACCTTCAGATGCTGTCTACAGACGCATTTTCTGAATCAGAACTAGAAAATGACGTCGGAAGGGGAGGGAATTTCAGAATGATAGGAAATGTCTCTCTGATTCCCAACAGACTCACCTCTACTCCCAGGGAAAGGGAAAGCTGTAGCTCAGTTAATGCACAACCGTCAGACAGTGGGGAAGCTACAGAATCAGAAATAAAAAGGGTGCAGACCACCATGACTACTCTTCGTCAGCTAGCAGCTAAAGAGAGCAACACCCCACCAGTTACCAAGACCAAACCTGACGAAGAACAAATGATTAGACTGAGGGCATTGTTGACTCCGAAGACAGATACCGGTGAGGAACCTACGGCAGCTGAATTGTTAGCAATCATAGACATAAATGATAAGGAAGAAAATGAACGAAAGGATGCTTACGAAGAGCAAGTGTGGAGGGAAGCGATAGCACGCAGAGAGAGAGAACAGGGTGAGATTGAGCGTGAAAGAAAGGACAGACATGAGAGAGAAGATAGGACTAGGCATAGGGCCTATGACTCAGACACAGAAAATAGGGGACGCAAACCACACAAAGAGGATAGACACAGGCGCAGAGCGCGTACTATGTGCAGAGAAGCCTCCCCTAACCTCTCACCACTGAAAAGCGCTAGTTTAAATGGAGAACCATTTGCAGAGAGATCCACACAGACTAGACGTGCTCCAATAGCGCAACTAGTCTCTTCTGAGAGAGAATATATTGACCAGGACGATGACTTGGACGGTTCGGACTCAGGCGAAGACAGACAAAACTATACTCAGTATTTTGTCTGAACTGATGAAGGAAGCAGAACCGAACTGTAGACACCGTAAAAAGAACAGAGTTCAGACTATAACCATGACAGGACAGATTTCAGAAGCTGACCAAGAGACAGTAGCTAAATTACCTCAGATGGTAAGACGTAGCCAGAGACAACGTGACGAGAATCCTGACACGCATGTTGCTTTGAACATGCCACTATTCGCTCTCCAATCTGGAGGGTCGACATACCACCCGTTCACTATGGGTGATATTCATGCACTGGTTGACAGAATGCCCCTACCTACGGAGGGAGGGAGAAATTGGATGAGGAAGTTTGCTGATATCACAACAGGGCAGAGCATCTGCATTGGGGATTTCAGGCGAATTTTGTCTCAGCAGACGAGTGCGTATGAAGTTCAGCGAGTTGAAGCTAGGGTGGGAACAGGAAATTATCGGGACGATCTTCCCATCACCACGAACAACATACACAGCCAATTGAGCACCGCCATGAGAGAGCATTTCCCACAAACAGGGGGCGGGTATGGGTCTCTAGCATTCACATTCACTCCTGGAGAGGCTGCAGCAACCATGTTGCTCAGATCCAGGGAGCAGTACACTACAGCCACTGATTGTAGTCCAGACAATAATGATCAACACAAACAGATGTTCCGCAAAGCAATACTTGCTGCAGTTCCAGCAGAGATTAACCCCTAGATTCCACCGGGAGCGTCTGCGCTGCGTTACGGCTACGCCACGCCACGCTGCGACCTCCTCCTGCGTCATAACCCACCGGGCGCGTTTCAAAACGTTGCGGAAGCGGAGCGTCGTGTGTGCAGGCTCGCAGTTGTTGTTGATTTGGGCATATTTCCTGGACATTTATTTGGGGGATGGGCCTGGGCCGGATGAACGTTCCACTTCCTGCCTGCGCTACGGCTGCGCCGCGCCGCGTCAAAAATAGGATTCATCCTATATTTTAGAAATTCCTTGCGCCGAGGCGCTTCTGGGACGCTTCAAGCCGCGGCGCAGCGTGGCGCAGCGGGTCTGGTGGAATAGCACCCATTGACTAGAGTGGCCGCGATCGCTAAAAACGCCGCAGCGTGGCGTGGCGTAGCCGTAACGCAGCGCAGACGCTCCCGGTGGAATCTAGGGGTAAGGCTCTTATGGAAGACAATCCAGAGGCAGACCATCTGCCGACACAGACGTGGGAAAGGCACTTGGCCCACCACATGGGTAAATACAATAAGGTACTTACCAAGACAAAGACAGAGGAGGAAGAGTTAAGAGTCCAGCTCCTCCGCACACAGCTAGAATTAGCCCGTAAGGCAGTACAGACCGAGAAGAAAAGTGCCAAACAGCTTGTTGTCCGCTCAGATAGTGATGTGCCGAAAGCCCCGTGGCCCGGCCCAACAGCCGGCTCCGTTCTGGCCTTTCCCTGGGGTGTATCCGCCTCCGGCTCCTGCTTACAATGGCTCCGTATGTCTTTAATCCTGCTACGCAGACACAGAGGGTGGTGGGGTAGGGGAGCTCCCAGAAGGGGTTCAAGGACCAACAGCCCAGAGGGTGTGCTTCACGTGTGGTCAGTCTGACCATTGGTGGAGGGAGTGCCCGCATGGCGCACCACCACCACAAAGAGGAACGGGACAAGGGGGACAAAGTGGCGGACAAGGAACCAGAAAAGACATGCAGTATTACCAGCAGAACCATGGGGTAGCACAACAGGGTCAAGCTCAGAATGGACATATGGCTCCGAACGCAGTGGCGATCCCTGGTGGACAGTACGTGCAGTATGATCCGGAGAAGGGGTATTACCCACAATGAGGGGCCCAGGGAACCCAGAATGTACGGGCCTGGCGGATCCTTACATGAACATGACTGTTAAGCAGATTTCACTGCCGTTTTTGGTCGATTCTGGGGCTCGATATTCTACTATCAACACTCCTAAATTCGACAAATCCAGTTCAGATGATACTGTCGCAGTCATGGGGTTTTCGGGACATATAGAACATGTACCGCTCTCAACACCGCTGACCACTAAGATAGCAGGCCAGGTCTTTTTCCATCAGTACATCCTTGCACCCCAAAGTCCGGCCAACCTCATGGGCAGAGACGTTTTGATCAAAGCCAATGCCTCTATCCTCTGTTCCCCTGATGGTCTCATCATTTCATTTCCCGATGGTACTAAGTTGAACTGTTCATTGTCCACAATCAGAACAGGCTCCCAGATGATGATATCCCAGTCTACAGCCGCAGAGGCTACCCAGTATGCAACTATATACTGGGGCCTGCTAGACCGGCCACAGGAGAACCACGGACTTTTTTCTATCTTTCAACAGTGGAAGCCCTGGATCAATCTCCTCCGCCCTTACGGCCCTCCTCCTGACCCTCCCCATCTTACTCTGTACTATGATAGACAGGATGACCAAACCTACGCCTATGCCTTTGATGCAGAGGTAGCAATGGCTAAGTGGGAGGTAGAGGCAGTAAAGTTATATATTGGCCAAGCAGGGGTAGCCGCAGCAATTGATCTAACTGACGAACAACAATATTGGTACCGTATGTCTTCTGAAGCCACCCCACACATTTCCCTAGCCATTAGGAAAGGTTACGAAGCCAAAGAACTGGGTCCCATGGTCAAAGCACTGTTAGAGGTGGAG
Organism: Dissostichus eleginoides; assembly: GCA_031216635.1. Lineage (NCBI taxonomy): Eukaryota > Metazoa > Chordata > Actinopteri > Perciformes > Nototheniidae > Dissostichus > Dissostichus eleginoides. The sequence continues at coordinate 23,006,133 of CM062283.1, read as the reverse complement.
GACTGGGAGCCCACACAGATAGCATCACTTACCTTCTCTCCTTCACACAGCGCCTATGCACTTAAGATTCAGACACAGGAATGCATCTTTATGGAAAGGCACGAGGTAGACAGACATCATGGTAGGGAGAAAACAGATCATCCATTTACAGCAGACATGATACGTGACCTCCCTCCTGACTTGTGGTCAAGCGACTCTCATGACGTGGGTTTTTGTTCAAAAGCTCCAATTACCTTCACTGTTGATACGGAACTTCCGGTTCATCTCTCTCAGTACCCGTTAAAATCGTTGGCTCGAGAAGGGGTGACCCAGGCAGTGGAAGGTCTTAAGAAGGCAGGCGTTTTGGAACCCTCCCACAGTGATTGGAACACACCTATTTTACCAGTACACAAGCCCAATGGGGACTACAGAATGGCACATGATCTTAGAGCTATCAACGCTATCACTACTACTCCTTTGATACCAGTTCCAAATCCCTACACAGCCATTTGCAACATTACTCCAGAGCACACGTGGTTTACATGTATTGATCTTGCAAATGCTTTCTTCTGCATTCCATTGGCAGAGGAAATGAGACCGATTTTCTCATTTACCATTGACAAAGAAGATTGCAGTACACCAGACTTCCTCAGGGATTCAGTTTATCCCCAGGAATTTTCAATAAAGTTTTGAGGGAACAGTTGGACGGGGTTTCATTACCAGAGGGAGTGGTTTTGATACAATATGTGGATGACTGCTTATTGCAGCCCCTTCAGCAGCCTCTTGTCTGGAAGCCACTCGTAATTTACTGGTGCGCCTGCACACAACAGGGTTCAAGGTATCCAAAAAGAAACTGCAGTGTACCCGCAAGGAGGTTGCATTTTTGGGCAGGCTCATCTCTCCGGCAGGTACAGGCATGTCAGCATCACACCAGGAGCTCATTTTGAACCACCCGAAACCTAAGACTGTAAAAGACATGTTATCTTTTCTGGGCCTGACAGGCTACAGCCGACATTACATACCTGAGTACAACCCAAGGACTGCAGAGCTCAGAGCTCTGATCAACGACAAAGGTATCAGAAACTTAACAGCAACACTTGACTGGACTCAGACAGCAGAATCAGCATTCATCTCTCTGAAACAATCCATGTCCCAGGTAACAGCACTGGCTTCTGCATCATACATATTGCCTTTCTTCCTTGACATTTCTGAGAATGAGAATACCGTAAACGGAATCCTATTTCAGAAAAAGGGGGGATGTAGGTCAATACTGATGTACATTAGCATAACACTGGATAGAGTGGAAAACAGAGAACCTCCATGCACACGACATGCAGCAGGAACAGCTCGGATTTTAAACAAAATTTCACACATCGTGATGCAGCACCCATTGACAGTTTTGACGACACACAGCATTGTCTCATTTGTTAACTCCAGCGCATTCACCATGTCATCCACCAGGCAGACAAGACTTGAGAAAACTTTGACAGAAGCACACATAACCTATTCACATGAGGGCGTGAATAGCGCAGACAACATGGCCAGTGGAGAACCACACCGATGTGAGGACAAGGTCATACAGGATGTGAAGTTGAGAGTTGATCTCAGGGAGGAACCAATCCCAGACGCAGAAAACTTATTCACAGATGGTTGCTGCTTTAGGCACCCCATTCATGGGCTCCAGGCAGCCTATGCAGTGGTAAGTCAGACAGGCATAGGAGAGTTTGAAGAAAGAGCAGCTGAAAGGGTAACAGGGAAAGTCTCAGCACAGTTGGCGGAACTAAGAGGAGTCACTGCAGCGTTAGAACTATCAGATGGAAAGGAAGTTTACATCTACACAGACTCAGCTTATGTCCATGGAGTAATTCATGTTGAAATGTGCCAGTGGATGAGAGCAGGATTTGTAACTTCAACCAATGTTCCCATTAAACATGAAAAAGACATCAAAAAGCTAGCGGAAGCAGTAATGTTACCAAGCAAATTAGCATTGCTAAAATGTAAAGGCCATAACAAAGCTGATAACTTCTTAGCTTGGGGAAACAATGCAGCAGACAGAGCAGCCAAAGCCAAAGCAGGGTACTTACCACATTTCCAGATGTTGGTCACCAAAGCACCAGAGTTACTCCCAGCAGTCACTGACGACACTCTCAAGGTAGCACAGGAGGCAGGTTCCCCACAAGAGAAAACTATGGTTGGAAAGGGGGGCTACAAACAAAGAAGGGAATTTGGTACTCTCCAGACGGTAGACCAGTTCTACCCCAGAGTGGATAAGATCCATGCTAAAAGAAGCGCATGGCCCCACTCATTGTGGTAAAACTCAAATGACAGACATCTCACGCATTGGTGGCACCCATACTTACCTGACATGATAGCGAACCATTTGGAAGAATGTGTAATCTGCCTCACCCACAACATCAGAGCAACAGTGAAGCCTCACCAGGGAAAGTTTCCTTTACCTAAAATGGCCGGAGAACAATCATCATTGACTACACAGATATGATTGATAAGGTTAGAGGGTTCAGGTATCTCCTAGTGGTGGTAGATGCATATACAGGATGGCCAGAGGCCATACCATGTCGCAGGGAAGATGCAGACTCAGTGATCAAGTTTCTTATCACTCATTACATCCCCCTACATGGGTTCCCCAGAAGGGTGAGGTCAGATAATGGCAGCCATTTCAAGAATCATCATTTGCAGACAGTTGAGAAGTCCCTTGGACTCAGACACAACTTTGGATCAGTGTATCATCCACAGTCGCAGGGAAAGGTAGAAAGAATGAATCAGAGTATCAAACAGAAGCTCAGTAAGGCCTGTGATGGCACAGGCATGAACTGGTTAGACGCACTACCTTTGGCCCTATTGTCCCTTCGCAGTTCTGTAAACAGAGGCACAGGCTTCTCTCCTTTTGAGCTAACACATGGTCACCAGTTTCCTGGACCTGGAGCATTAGCAGTAGGGAAAGAAGTAGAAGAGATGGATAGCAAACCATACTACCAGCAACTTAAGGGCTTGGTATCAGATTTCTCCACCCAGGTTGCCGACGCCAAAGGGGGACCGGAGAAGCACAAGGCTAACACCGCAGAATTCATCTGGCTGAAGGTCATCCGTCCGAAGTGGCTCAACCCAAGGTTCACCGGCCCGCACAGAGTGACTCAGAGGACACCACATGCAGTTCGCCTCGAAGGAAAGGGGGAAACGTGGTATCATTGGAGCCAGTGCGCCGTTGGAAAACCTCCAGCAAGGACGTTAGACGACATCAGAACTGACATCGCTGCAGCAGGACGAGAGAACGACACATCTGACGACGACAGCCCAGCAGAAGCAATCACCACGAACAACATACACAGCCAATTGAGCACCGCCATGAGAGAGCATTTCCCACAAACAGGGGGCGGGTATGGGTCTCTAGCATTCACATTCACTCCTGGAGAGGCTGCAGCAACCATGTTGCTCAGATCCAGGGAGCAGTACACTACAGCCACTGATTGTAGTCCAGACAATAATGATCAACACAAACAGATGTTCCGCAAAGCAATACTTGCTGCAGTTCCAGCAGAGATTAACCCCTAGATTCCACCGGGAGCATCTGCGCTGCGTTACGGCTACGCCACGCCACGCTGCGACCTCCTCCTGCGTCATAACCCACCGGGCGCGTTTCAAAACGTTGCGGAGGAAGCGGAGCGTCGTGTGTGCAGGCTCGCAGTTGTTGTTGATTTGGGCATATTTCCTGGACATTTATTTGGGGGATGGGCCTGGGCCGGATGAACGTTCCACTTCCTGCCTGCGCTACGGCTGCGCCGCGTCAAAAATAGGATTCATCCTATATTTTAGAAATTCCTTGCGCCGAGGCGCTTCTGGGACGCTTCAAGCCGCGGCGCAGCGTGGCGCAGCGGGTCTGGTGGAATAGCACCCATTGACTAGAGTGGCCGCGATCGCTAAAAACGCCGCAGCGTGGCGTGGCGTAGCCGTAACGCAGCGCAGACGCTCCCGGTGGAATCTAGGGGTAAGGCTCTTATGGAAGACAATCCAGAGGCAGACCATCTGCCGACACAGACGTGGGAAAGGCACTTGGCCCACCACATGGGTAAATACAATAAGGTACTTACCAAGACAAAGACAGAGGAGGAAGAGTTAAGAGTCCAGCTCCTCCGCACACAGCTAGAATTAGCCCGTAAGGCAATACAGACCGAGAAGAAAAGTGCCAAACAGCTTGTTGTCCGCTCAGATAGTGATGTGCCGAAAGCCCCCGTGGCCCGGCCCAACAGCCGGCTCCGTTCTGGCCTTTCCCTGGGGTGTATCCGCCTCCGGCTCCTGCTTACAATGGCTCCGTATGTCTTTAATCCTGCTACGCAGACACAGAGGGGTGGTGGGGGTAGGGGAGCTCCCAGAGGGGTTCAAGGACCAACAGCCCAGAGGGTGTGCTTCACGTGTGGTCAGTCTGACCATTGGTGGAGGGAGTGCCCGCATGGCGCACCACCACCACAAAGAGGAAGGGGACAAGGGGGACAAAGAGGCGGACAAGGAACCAGAACAGACATGCAGTATTACCAGCAGAACCATGGGGTAGCACAACAGGGTCAAGCTCAGAATGGACATATGGCTCCGAACGCAGTGGCGATCCCTGGTGGACAGTACGTGCAGTATGATCCGGAGAAGGGGTATTACCCACAATGAGGGGCCCAGGGAACCCAGAATGTACGGGCCTGGCGGATCCTTACATGAACATGACTGTTAAGCAGATTTCACTGCCGTTTTTGGTCGATTCTGGGGCTCGATATTCTACTATCAACACTCCTAAATTCGACAAATCCAGTTCAGATGATACTGTCGCAGTCATGGGGTTTTCGGGACATATAGAACATGTACCGCTCTCAACACCGCTGACCACTAAGATAGCAGGCCAGGTCTTTTTCCATCAGTACATCCTTGCACCCCAAAGTCCGGCCAACCTCATGGGCAGAGACGTTTTGATCAAAGCCAATGCCTCTATCCTCTGTTCCCCTGATGGTCTCATCATTTCATTTCCCGATGGTACTAAGTTGAACTGTTCATTGTCCACAATCAGAACAGGCTCCCAGATGATGATATCCCAGTCTACAGCCGCAGAGGCTACCCAGTATGCAACTATATACTGGGGCCTGCTAGACCGGCCACAGGAGAACCACGGACTTTTTTCTATCTTTCAACAGTGGAAGCCCTGGATCAATCTCCTCCGCCCTTACGGCCCTCCTCCTGACCCTCCCCATCTTACTCTGTACTATGATAGACAGGATGACCAAACCTACGCCTATGCCTTTGATGCAGAGGTAGCAATGGCTAAGTGGGAGGTAGAGGCAGTAAAGTTATATATTGGCCAAGCAGGGGTAGCCGCAGCAATTGATCTAACTGACGAACAACAATATTGGTACCGTATGTCTTCTGAAGCCACCCCACACATTTCCCTAGCCATTAGGAAAGGTTACGAAGCCAAAGAACTGGGTCCCATGGTCAAAGCACTGTTAGAGGTGGAGGACTGGGAGCCCACACAGATAGCATCACTTACCTTCTCTCCTTCACACAGCGCCTATGCACTTAAGATTCAGACACAGGAATGCATCTTTATGGAAAGGCACGAGGTAGACAGACATCATGGTAGGGAGAAAACAGATCATCCATTTACAGCAGACATGATACGTGACCTCCCTCCTGACTTGTGGTCAAGCGACTCTCATGACGTGGGTTTTTGTTCAAAAGCTGCTCCAATTACCTTCACTGTTGATACGGAACTTCCGGTTCATCTCTCTCAGTACCCGTTAAAACCGTTGGAATGGGTGACCCAGGCAGTGGAAGGTCTTATGAAGGCAGGCGTTTTAGAACCCTCCCACAGTGATTGGAACACACCTATTTTACCAGTACACAAGCCCAATGGGGACTACAGAATGGCACATGATCTTAGAGCTATCAACGCTATCACTACTACTCCTTTGATACCAGTTCCAAATCCCTACACAGCCATTTGCAACATTACTCCAGAGCACACGTGGTTTACATGTATTGATCTTGCAAATGCTTTCTTCTGCATTCCATTGGCAGAGGAAATGAGACCGATTTTCTCATTTACCATTGACAAAGAGAGATTGCAGTACACCAGACTTCCTCAGGGATTCAGTTTATCCCCAGGAATTTTCAAAAGTTTTGAGGGAACAGTTGGACGGGGTTTCATTACCAGAGGGAGTGGTTTTGATACAATATGTGGATGACTGCTTATTGCAGCCCCTTCAGCAGCCTCTTGTCTGGAAGCCACTCGTAATTTACTGGTGCGCCTGCACACAACAGGGTTCAAGGTATCCAAAAAGAAACTGCAGTGTACCCGCAAGGAGGTTGCATTTTTGGGCAGGCTCATCTCTCCGGCAGGTACAGGCATGTCAGCATCACACCAGGAGCTCATTTTGACCACCCGAAACCTAAGACTGTAAAAGACATGTTATCTTTTCTGGGCCTGACAGGCTACAGCCGACATTACATACCTGAGTACAACCCAAGGACTGCAGAGCTCAGAGCTCTGATCAACGACAAAGGTATCAGAAACTTGACAGCAACACTTGACTGGACTCAGACAGCAGAATCAGCATTCATCTCTCTGAAACAATCCATGTCCCAGGTAACAGCACTGGCTTCTGCATCATACATGTTGCCTTTCTTCCTTGACATTTCTGAGAATGAGAATACCGTAAACGGAATCCTATTTCAGAAAAAGGGGGGATGTAGGTCAATACTGATGTACATTAGCATAACACTGGATAGAGTGGAAAACAGAGAACCTCCATGCACACGACATGCAGCAGGAACAGCTCGGATTTTAAACAAAATTTCACACATCGTGATGCAGCACCCATTGACAGTTTTGACAACACACAGCATTGTCTCATTTGTTAACTCCAGCGCATTCACCATGTCATCCACCAGACAGACAAGACTTGAGAAAACTTTGACAGAAGCACACATAACCTATTCACATGAGGGCGTGAATAGCGCAGACAACATGGGCAGTGGAGAACCACACCGATGTGAGGACAAGGTCATACAGGATGTGAAGTTGAGAGTGGATCTCAGGGAGGAACCAATCCAGACGCAGAAAACTTATTCACAGATGGTTGCTGCTTTAGGCACCCCATCCATGGGCTCCAGGCAGCCTATGCAGTGGTAAGTCAGACAGGCATAAGAGAGTTTGAAGAAAGAGCAGCTGAAAGGGTAACAGGGAAGTCTCAGCACAGTTGGCAGAACTAAGAGGAGTCACTGCAGCGTTAGAACTATCAGATGGAAAGGAAGTTAACATCTACACAGACTCAGCTTATGTCCATGGAATAATTCATGTTGAAATGCGCCAGTGGATGAGAGCAGGATTTGTAACTTCAACCAATGTTCCCATTAAACATGAAAAAGACATCAAAAAGCTAGCGGAAGCAGTAATGTTACCAAGCAAATTAGCATTGCTAAAATGTAAAGGCCATAACAAAGCTGATAACTTCTTAGCTTGGGGAAACAATGCAGCAGACAGAGCAGCCAAAGACAAAGCAGGGTACTTACCACATTTCCAGATGTTGGTTACCAAAGCACCAGAGTTACTCCCAGCAGTCACTGATGACACTCTCAAGGCAGCACAGGAGGCAGGTTCCCCGCAAGAGAAAACACTATGGTTGGAAAGGGGGGCTACAAACAAAGATGGATTTGGTACTCTCCAGACGGTAGACCAGTTCTACCTCCAGAGTGGATAAGATCCATGCTAAAAGAAGCGCATGGCCCCACTCATTGTGGTAAAACTCAAATGAACAGACATCTCACGCATTGGTGGCACCCATACTTACCTGACATGATAGCGAACCATTTGGAAGAATGTGTAATCTGCCTCACCCACAACATCAGAGCAACAGTGAAGCCTCACCAGGGAAAGTTTCCTTTACCTAAAATGGCCGGAGAACAAATCATCATTGACTACACAGATATGATTGATAAGGTTAGAGGGTTCAGGTATCTCCTAGTGGTGGTAGATGCATATACAGGATGGCCAGAGGCCATACCATGTCGCAGGGAAGATGCAGACTCAGTGATCAAGTTTCTTATCACTCATTACATCCCCCTACATGGGTTCCCCAGAAGGGTGAGGTCAGATAATGGCAGCCATTTCAAGAATCATCATTTGCAGACAGTTGAGAAGTCCCTTGGACTCAGACACAACTTTGGATCAGTGTATCATCCACAGTCGCAGGGAAAGGTAGAAAGAATGAATCAGAGTATCAAACAGAAGCTCAGTAAGGCCTGTGATGGCACAGGCATGAACTGGTTAGACGCACTACCTTTGGCCCTATTGTCCCTTCGCAGTTCTGTAAACAGAGGCACAGGCTTCTCTCCTTTTGAGCTAACACATGGTCACCAGTTTCCTGGACCTGGAGCATTAGCAGTAGGGAAAGAAGTAGAAGAGATGGATAGCAAACCATACTACCAGCAACTTAAGGGCTTGGTATCAGATTTCTCCACCCAGGTTGCCGACGCCAAAGGGGGACCGGAGAAGCACAAGGCTAACACCGCAGAATTCATCTGGCTGAAGGTCATCCGTCCGAAGTGGCTCAACCCAAGGTTCACCGGCCCGCACAGAGTGACTCAGAGGACACCACATGCAGTTCGCCTCGAAGGAAAGGGGGAAACGTGGTATCATTGGAGCCAGTGCGCCGTTGGAAAACCTCCAGCAAGGACGTTAGACGACATCAGAACTGACATCGCTGCAGCAGGACGAGAGAACGACACATCTGACGACGACAGCCCAGCAGAAGCAACGACCCAAACAACAGGCGATCTTGGAAAGGGGATTACGGCCGGCGAGGAGGCGGACACGAGTCTACGGGACCCCGACCCCTGAAACACACGGCTCCATATAGGACCTGACTTTTTTACTCCCACCTTTAGGGGCACTTTCCAATAAGTAGCAGCATTTTTATGCCCACCTATAGGGCCTCTTTCTAATAAGAGTAGTAGGTTATATATAACGAGAGGTTAGCCCTATAGTTAAAGGGCAGTGAAAGTCTCCCCACTCACCAGACCTTATATTTAATAGGTTCTGGGAGCACAATATTTACCATTACAGGGTACTATTTTACACCCTAGTTTTAAAAAATCTCCTTAGGAGATTTTAGCATTGGGTTCAGAAGAACCTAATTACAATAACACGGACCACTGATTAAAGGTTTAATAATGTCTTTTCTAGTTTCTATTGCTACATTCATGGCTATTTTGGTAACATGTGGGTGTTGTTGTGTGCCCTGTATTCGCTCATTGTGTGTTCGACTCATCAGTTCCACCATTGAAGGGAAAGCCGCGACTCCCCCTCCCTATCAGATGCCCTTGTTGGCGTATTCCTATGAGGGGGAGGAGGGCCCTGATGATTCACCACACAAAGATGCTGCTTTTTAGAACTCAAGTTACCCCTTCTAATAGTTCCTTCACTGCCATGAAAAGTTGTGTTCTGGCCCCATGAAGGTTTCAAATATTCTAGATCTCAGTTTCTGATAGATCTATACAATGGCGTAGGGCAGACACTGTATAGAAGTTTTAAAAAAATAGTATGAACAAAGCATGTTTGAAGGTTCTGGGTAAACGATGTGGATCTCTTGATTAGAGATCCAAAGGGGGAATTAATGTACCTGTGTTCACAGTTTTAGCTATAGTGTTATAGCAGAAAAGTTTAATCCAGCGTATTTTCTATATTCATTTAAAGATTCCATAAATGAATGTGTATGCCTTAAACCTGTTTAGATGAAATGTGTGTGTGCTCATTGCAGTGCATATAGGCTGTATGATTGTTGCTACTGTTAGGCTGCTGGGGTAGTAGGGGATGTAACTTCTCATTATTGTTTGACTGTTGTACAACGAAATAATAATTGATCAACTATACCTGATAGGTGCATCATATAGTGAAACATCGGTTATGGGAATTATGAGATCAAATGTATTAACATTAGGATTCTTGATATAACGCACACACATTTTATCATGTAGCCTACCACACAAATGTCACATGTTTTTCTCTCTGAAAGCTATACTTGTATATGTTTAAACATCATCCTCCCATGACATCTTTAGGAGTAGTTAACTAACAAAGGTTGACTGTTCTTATAGCCTAAAGCCTTCTCTGGACTTCCTCTAAACTCGAAGACAGCTGACCTAATTAGAAGGACCATTGTCTCTCACTCTGTTAGTCATGTGAATCCAGAGGTTTTTGCAAGAGGGTTTGAGGAAACATTACATGTTACTTGAAACAACATAAAGTTAGAATAAGGTGTTATCTTTTATCTGCTGTTCTGTTTAGTGTGTGAGTTTTTGAATATATGGTGCAAGGGGGTCTCAGCTGACCTAATCAAATGTTATCTTGAGAGACTGTTTCACTCAGAACAGGAGGTGCTCTTAGTTCATACTTGCACACACACACTGTAAAGAGAGAGGACGGACCAGATGAAATCAACACCAGCTGACTCACTGCTTGGGGGTCGTCCAGGATGTATAAACACTGTAACATTTGAATACTGGAGCACTCCCTTCTGACTGACTGTCCGGATAACTTGTATCCCACGGTGGTAGAAAGGAGTCCAGAGTACTCTGTGAGAATTGGACTGTCTGTTTTGCTAATAAACTAGTTGATTTAACATAGCCTTTTATTTTGTAGTTTTCTTTTGTGCTGCTTTCAACGACCTCTTCTTCTCATCAACAAACGCGCTGAAGTAGGGCCGGCCCTCTTGACGGCCGCCTGAGGGTGCCACTACAACAGGTTCAGCGGGATTACCGCCCGCTGCAGTGCTGCTTGTGCACCGGAGTTTATTCACGGCAGCGGCCGCTGTAAAGTATTCACAGTCCGACTGTCACATAAGCAGCTGATAAATATCCCCATCCCCATCGGTGAATGTGTTTCAGTATGAATTGACGCTGTTTGGCATCACAACGCGGTTATTAAAGTTTCTCTGGCATTCTACAGGTGATGTTAGCATAGCAACCGAAGCTAATCAGACTATCTCGTATCATATTGTGGCATAAACCATTTTCTACACAAAATAAACAGAATCACACTTAGCTGGTTAGTGTTGCCTGACTTTATATAAGTGTTTTTTATAAGTGTCTGGTCGCGTTCTAGTCACTTTTCTCAGCGCTACTGCTTGTTACAACTTGTATTCGCTGTACTGTACTAACCGTGAACTGTTATTGCTCAGGTTAATCTTGACCCCCTCCAATGTAAGCGTGACGTATTTGGTTCTTAGAAGTTGCCAGGTTGCCGACTCCAGCAAAGGTCATTTGTGTCTAGAGTGTGCCATATATTATATATATATATATATAGATAGATAGATAGATAAATATATAGACAGGTAGAGAGAGACAGGTAGAGAGAGAGAGAGACAGACAGACAGACAGACAGACAGACACAGCTTTCTGTAAATCTCAAGATATATTGAGATGAAAGATTGTGCATTTAGGCTCATTTAGTTACTGCAGAAAATGACAAAAACTATTATAAAAACGAATTAATGTCATCATATCAAGGGAAAACTAGAACATTTGTGAAATCACTGATCCATTATCAGTTATCCATAAAAACTTACTGTACCTGTTTGCGCCAAGGCCAGTCTGCATCCCCATAGTCGTATGTCATTTCTTCACCTGGGGAAATCTCTCTCAGGGCAAAAAGGCAGAGATGTGGCAACTTCGACACGTTTCATTTTGCAGTTAGGCTTCTTGTTGTCATCATTAACAAGCCTTCCCAATGACTTATCTTCAATAGAGGCATCAACACTTAAAGGTGGGGTATGTAATTTATTTCAGAAACACTTTTTGTTATATTCCATGGAATGCTTTTAACATCCCGATAGCAATGAATATATTAAATGCTTTGACAATAAATACATTAAAAAAAATGCATCTGTGGAAGCGTAGCGCTGTAAAAAGCACGACCAATCATTTTAGCCGGCCCGGCTAAAATAACTGGATGGCCTACCTGCCTGTCAGCCTTCCATCTGTTCTGCCGACCCCATGTTCTGTTCCGTTGGAGGTCCTGCCGACACCTGTCCCGCCTGGAGTCCTGCCAACTCCGTGTCCTTTCCTGTTGGGGCTCCCGCCGACACTTGTTCTGCTGAGGGTCCTGCCAGCTCCATGTCCTGTTCTGTTGGATGTCCTGCCGACACCTGTTCCGCCGGGGTTCCTGCCAACTCCGAGTCCTGTCCCGTTGGGGGTCCCGCCGAGTCCTGTCCTGTTGGGGGTCCCGCCGACACCTGTCCCGCCGGGGGTCCTGCAACTCCGAGTCCTGTCCCGTTGGGGGCCCCGCCGACTACTGTCCCGCCGGGGGTCCTGCCAACTCCGAGTCCTGTCCCGTTGGAAGTCCCGCCGACTACTGTTTTGCCGGAGGTCCTGCCAACCCCATGTTCTGTTCAGTTGGGGGTTCCGCCGACACCTGTTCCGCCTGGAGTCCTGCCAACTCTGTGTCCTGACTAGGGGTCGACCGATATGGCTTTTTCAAGGCCGATACCGATTATTAGTAATCAAGGAGACCGATAACCGATATTTGGAACCGATATACATTTGCAGTAAAATCAGAAAATCTTGGTGTCAAAATGTAGAATAACACAAACTCCAACACAACTTCGTTGAAATGCCTTTAAGCATATGTTTAATTCACTTTTCAACATCTTAAAACAAGAAGTGCAGGGAGCTTCCAGCAACATTTCTTATGAAGCTAGTTTCTCTCATGAACTGAATGATAGGACTCATTTTAATTTGAGAGACATGTGTATCTTTTTTGTTACATGTTTATATTGCTTTCATTAATAAATGCTCAATGTTGACAGATAATTGTGTTAGAGATATCAAAGTTTCCAAATATAACTGGTTTCCTCTCTGTGACCCTGAGTAAAGTAAATGGAGTCAAAATTAAATAAAAACTACTAAAACTTGTTCTGATATTTGAGTCTCATTTAGTAGTCCCAATTCAGCAGCACCAGATTGTGGTGCAGAAAGCAGAGTTGCTCAGCATGCTCTCCAGTGAGACAGCTTCTGTGCTTCTCATAGATTGCAGAGATTTCGCTGAAGACCCGCTCACTTGGAATAGACGAGGGTGGTGGGCAAAGAAACGTTCTTGCTTGTTTGGCAAGTAGCTTGAAGCGCCCTTCATTCTGTCTCCACCACTGGAGTGGATCCCCCTTACGCCTGTCGATCACTGGCTCCTTGAGGTACAGATATAACTCATCCTCGAGGCAGGATTTAGCCAACTGCTCATCAGTGTGGGATGCTAGAAGAGAACTGAACATGTCATCAATACGGCTACGACAAGATATCTGTTCTCTCCGTTGCCTTTTGAGGGTTCTTCTGTCTTCCTCATTGGTCCCTTCTGCATCAGCCTGCTCTTCCTCACTGATATCTTCTGCAGCAGCAGGCTCTTCCTTGTTGACTCCTTCTGTAGCAGCAGGCCCTTCTTGACTGGTCACATCCTCTTTCAGCCATTCTTTGGCCTTGGTCAGTGTAGCGTCAGAGGAGAATACATGATTCTTATAGTGAGGATCTAAGAGACATGCCAGCACCACCATCTTTGTTTCTTCCAGTTTTGAGAAACCTTTGACCAGGCTCTCCCTCATGACTTGCCTGAGTGTTCTGATGCCTTGTGTCGAGGGCCCTTCAGCTTGAAATAGCATCTTCAGCACAGTCAGACATGGAATGATGCAGGACACTGAGGAGTTGTTATGGCTCACCTCTAGTGTCACTTCCTCTATTGGGATGAGAGTTTCGACCAAATTGGACACAATGTCCCACTGGTGAGAATTAGGACAGGCAAATCCTCCGTGTTCGCCTGAATAGATGCTAGGAGCACGCTTTTGCTCCAGTGCTCTTTGCAGCATGTGGAGCGTTGAGTTCCACCTGGTCGGGACAGCCTGGACTAGGTTGTGTTCTGGCAGGCCAAGGTCCTTCTGAATGGCCCTCAATCGCTGCTTGGCAAGAATCGAGTGGTGGAAATGGGTGGCACACCTCTTTAATATCGCAATGACATCTATGACGGCTCTTTGACTTGACAGACCATCATTCACCACGAGCTGCAATGAGTGCGCTGTGCAGCTGAGGTCTGGGAGTTCAGCAAGTCTCATTCCCTTGACCATATTTGCTCCACTGTCTCGAAGCACAAGCGCTACACGGTCTTTGCTTATTTTCCAGTCATCAAGCATGCCGAGGAATGTCTCTCCGATATATTCCCCAGTGTGGGATCCATGCATCGCCTTTGTATTCAAAACAACCTGCTTTCTGGTCCATTCATTGACAATAAACTGGCATGTTAGGCTCATCAGTGACTCGGTTGATCCAGACCAGCAGTCTGTAGTGAAGGAGAGTGAGTGGCCAGCGTTCTCTGGTTGGATCAGGGCTTTTATCTTCTCTACAACCTTGTGGTGAACATCATACAGCTTTACAGTGCGGTAATACTTCTCATTTTTCAGTGCATATCGTGGTTCCGCTGCAGCCATGAGGCACTTAAAGCCAACATCAGAGACCAGTGTGAACGGTTGGTTGTCAGTGACAATCATCTCTGTAATTAGTTTGTCCATTTGTATAGATCGGTTATCAGAACTTGGCCACCTTTTTTGTTTGGCCAGGCCGATAATCGGTCGACCCCTAGTCCTGACCTGTTGGGGGTCTCACCGACACCTGTTCCGCTGAGGGTCCTGCAAACTCTGTGTCCTTTCCTCTTGGGGGTCCCACCGACACTTGTTCTGCTGAGGGTCCTGCCGACTCCATGTCCTGTTCCGTTGGGGGTCCCGCAAACACCTGTTCTGCCGGGGGTCCTGCCAACTCCATGTCTTGTTCCATTGGGGGTTACGCTGGGGGTCCTGCCAACACCATGCCCTGTCCTGTTGGGGGTCCCGTCGACACCTGTTCTGCCGAGGTTCCTGCCAACACCATGTCCTGTCTTGTTTGGGGTCCCGCCGACACCTGCTCCGCCGGGGGTCCTGCCAACTCCTTGTCCTGTTCCGTTGGGGGCCCCGCCGACACCTGTTCCGTCGGAGATGCAGCCGGGTCCGAATCCTGTTCAGTCGGAGGTCCCGCTGCCACCAGATCCTGACCCGCAGGGTGTTCCGCCTACACCATGTCCTGTTCTGCCGGCGGTCCCTTCGACACCAGCCTTTGTTCCGTCTGGGGTCCCACCAGCTACAGCCCTTGCTACGCCTGTCCCGCCGGGGGTCCCACCAGCTCATGCTCCCGATCCCAGTACTCCTGCTCCGGCGATCCAGCTGACACTGGAGGGGTCCCATCGCGGCGTAAGTCGTCCTCCGGAGCTGTCCCGCCGCCTTCCTGCCCATCCTCCGGAGCTGTCCCGTCACCGCCTTCCTGCCCGTCCTTCGGAGCTGTCCCGTTGCTGCCTTCCTGCCCGTCCTTCCGCCCGGCCCCCTGAGTTCCCCAGCTGCTGCCTTCGCCCTTGAGCCCGGCCCCCTGAGTTCCCCAGCCGCGGCCTTCGCCCTCGAGCCCGGCCCCCTGAGTTTCCCAGCCGCTGCCGTCGCCCTCGAGCCCATCCCCCTAAGTTACCCCGACGAGGCCTTCACCCCTGTCTTCGGCCTCCTGAGTTTCCCCGCCGCGGACTTCCCTGCCCTTTTGCCTTGCCCCCGGGCCGTCTGCCCGAGACCAACTCCTCGACCTCTCCCGTTCCCCCGGGCCGTCCGCCCGAGTTCCCCTTCTCTGCCTCTGCCTTGCCCCCGGGCCGTCCGCCCGAGTCTCCCTTCTCGGCTTCTGCTCACATTCAGATTACCCTAAAGCAGGGGTCTCCAACCTTTCTTCATCTGAGAGCTACTTTTAAAAAATGAAAGTGGCCAAGAGCTACTTGCATCACATCGCTTACATTTATTCACATAGCACTCACCAGTTGAATTAAGCTACTTTTGTACACGTGTGAAATTGCTATACCCAAAGTCTTAACTTCACATCAAGGTCCAAGAAAACGACAATTTCTCACATATTATTATGGCCCACATAGTAAAGTACATCACTGAAAATTCACATAAATGTCCAGGAAAAAAGATGTTTTTTTCACTTCTTATTATGGCCCACATAGTAAATACATCACCTTAATCACCACCTTACAAGCATCTTATGGCACATGTGTAAAATAAGTGGCATTCACTCTTTTTCACAACTAGTGAGATGACTGGCACTGCATGGAGTCCACCAGAGGTGTATGCTAGAGTGTACCCACTTAGGTTAACTCTAATAGTCATTTAAATGTTCATCAGTCAGTCTTGTTCTGTATTTATATTTCATGACATTCATGTCAGAAAAATCTGCTTCACAAAGGTATGTAGAGCCAAATAAAGCAGACATTTTCAGTGCTTCTTGGTGATGTTCTTATAGTTTTCTGGGTCTACAAGGCTCCAGAAATGTTGTGAGTTTTGCCGAGATTTAAGCTGAACATGATTTTGGAGATTTATAACCTCCATCTCCACAGGATTGACACTGAACAGTTCAGCCATCTTCTTCTTCTTCTTCTTCTTCTTCGTCTTGACATGAAATTATAAACCATAATAAATCAATTGTATAGGTCTAGCCTCCCTATATCTGTGTGTGAAATTGTTCCACCCTCAAAAAAAAAAAACTAATACTTCTGCAGTCTAGCTGCGGATTCTAGCAACGGTCTTCTGTTAAAAAAGGGACACTGAAGGTCTTGAATGTAGCATCACAAACATGACTTGAGTCTGAACACAGCAGACAACAGGAGTATTTACAATAGCATATAAAAACAAAAATACTGCAAGTGGGTGCACACTTACATTCTCTGTCTTACTGTTACATAAATCCCATGAATGTATGAGATTAAGTTAGCTTTATCATCTCAATCAGTGATTAAGTGAATAATAGTTTCTATCAGGTTACTATCAGCCTGTCACTCAGAACAGAGGAGACGGTGATTGCGGAAGCTTTTTTCCTCCTGCCTTCACAAACTTTACACAAGTATTTATCAACTGAAAATAGCAAGAGGACATTCATACTCTGCAATCCAAGACTTGATTAAATCCACCAAAAACCTGACATGGTGCTAACGCGAGTATTTTTTAAAACATAAATCCATGTGTGTCTGAGCCGCAGCGACACGGACTGATTCAGGTGCATTTATTGTCGTCAGATTTTTTCTACACAGTCTGTGAACCGCGAGCGGCGAGCTACTGAAAAGCTGCCCGCAAGCAGCTTTTCAGTAGTAGATCGACGTGTTGGAGACCCCTGCCCTAAAGCAAAACACATTTTTGTCTTCATAAGTGCATCTCTTTGGGGTTGTCTTGGTTGTGAGGAATTCAACATAAATATTGTTTCTCGAATGCTCACAATTTGTTGCATCTATTTGTATCTGATTCCATCACATACAATATAATTTCAGTCTTCAGAGTTCAGACTTGGTCATTATGATAACCTTTACAAAAACACTAACTTTGTTCCAATTGTAGTAAGTGCTTTTGTTGGGGTAGTTTTGCTGACCCAGCATCATCCAGCGTGTTATCTATATGTTCATATGCAATGTTTGATTTTACGTTTTTTTTAAGAAAAAAAGAAAAGTCAAAAAGATGGAAACTCATAAGCCATGAAGAGTTGCAAGTCTTTGATATTGAACCAACATGAGCATTGGTCTGAGTCTGAATTCAATAAGTGCTTCTCTTTGGGGTTGTCTTGGTTGTGAGGAATTCAACATAGATATTGTTTCTCAAATGCTCACCATTTATTGCATGTATTTGTCACCAAAATTACCCAAACACAGGCACTGACTTGAGTGTAATGCAGTAAGTGCTACTTGTTGGGGTAGTTTTGTTGACCTTTATTAGTTTAGTTGACCTTCTCTTTGGGGTTGTCTTGGTTGTGAGGAATGTTGTAGTGGCACCCTCAGGCGGCCGTCAAGAGGGCCGGCCCTACTTCAGCGCGTTTGTTGATGAGAAGAAGAGGTCGTTGAAAGCAGCACAAAAGAAAACTACAAAATAAAAGGCTATGTTAAATCAACTAGTTTATTAGCAAAACAGACAGTCCAATTCTCACAGAGTACTCTGGACTCAATTCTACCACCGTGGGATACAAGTTATCCGGACAGTCAGTCAGAAGTGAGTGCTACAGTATTGAAATTTTACAGTAGTTATACTTCCTGGACGACCCCCAAGCAGTGAGTCAGCTGGTGTTGATTTGTAGTCCGTCCCCTCTCTTTACAGTGTGTGTGTGCAAGTATGAACTAAGAGCACGTCCTGTTCTGAGTGAAACAGTCTCTCAAGATAACATTTGATTAGGTCAGCTGAGACCCCCTTGCACCATATATTCAAACACTCACACACTAAACAGAACAGCAGATAAAAGATAACACCTTATTCTAACTTTATGTTGTTTCAAGTAACATGTAATGTTTCCTCAAACCCTCTTGCAAAAACCTCTGGATTCACATGACTAACAGAGTGAGAGACAATGGTCCTTCTAATTAGGTCAGCTGTCTTCGAGTTTAGAGGAAGTCCAGAGAAGGCTTTAGGCTATAAGAACAGTCAACCTTTGTTAGTTAACTACTCCTAAAGATGTCATGGGATGATGATGTTTAAACATATACAAGTATAGCTTTCAGAGAGAAAAACATGTGACATTTGTGTGGTAGGCTACATGATAAATGTGTGTGCGTTATATCAAGAATCCTAAATGTTAATACATTTGATCTATAATTCCCATAACGATGTTTCACTATATGATGCACCTATCAGGTATAGTTGATCAATTATTATTTCGTTGTACAACAATCAAACAATAATGAGAAGTTACATCCCCTACTACCCCAGCAGCCTAACAGTAGCAACAATCATACAGCCTATATGCACTGCAATGAGCACACACACATTTCATCTAAACAGGTTTAAGGCATACACATTCATTTATGGAATCTTTAAATGAATATAGAAAATACGCTGGATTAAACTTTTTTGCTATAACACTATAGCTAAAACTGTGAACACAGGTACATTAGGAATTCAACAGAAATATTGTTTCTCGAATGCTCACAATTTGTTCAATCTATTTGTATCTGATTCCATCACATACAATATAATTTATGTCATCAGAGTTCAGACTTGGTCATTATGATAACCTTTACAAAAACACTAACTTTGTTCCAATTGTAGTAAGTGCTTTTGTTGGGGTAGTTTTGCTGACCCAGCATCATCCAGCGTGTTATCTATATGTTCATATGCAATGTTTGATTTTACGTTTTTTTTAAAGACAAAAAGAAAAGTCAGAGAAGATGGTGGAAAACCCCACGTGGAAACTCATAAGCCATGAAGAGGTGCAAGTCTTTGATATTGAACCAACTTGAGCATTGGTCTGAGTCTGAATTCAATAAGTGCTTCTCGTTGGGGCGGTTGAACATGACAAATGCTACAGACTGTAAAGGAAGTATTATATGTCATGGAAATCTCATTCAGATTACCCTAAAGCTTGTGTAGCCAACACGGTGCCTGCGGACACTAAGTCACTGAAGCAAAACACAAATGTTTTTTGTTTCATAAGTGCTTCTCTTTGGGGTTGTCTTGGTTGTGAGGAATTCAACAGAAATATTGTTTCTCAAATGCTCACAATTTGTTCAATCTATTTGTATCTGATTCCATCACATACAATATAATTGATGTCATCGGAGTTCAGATGTGGTCCTTATTATTACCTTTACAAAAACACTAACTTTGTTTACATTGCAGTAAGTGCTTTTGTTGGGGTAGTTTTGCTGACCCTGCATCATCCAATGTGTTATCTATATGTTCAAATGCACACTTTATTTTTATGTCATATATTAGAAGACAAAAAGAAAAGTCAGAGAAGATGGTGGAAAACCCCACGTGGAAACTCATAAGCCATGAAGAGGTGCAAGTCTTTGATATTGAACCAACTTGAGCATTGGTCTGAGTCTGAATTCAATAAGTGCTTCTCGTTGGGGCGGTTGAACATGACAAATGCTACAGACTATAACTAAACATGTCATTGAAATCTCATTCAGATTACCCTAAAGCAAGACACTAATGATTTTGGTCTTCATAAGTGCTTCTCTTTGGGGTTGTCTTGGTTGTGAGGAATTCAACATAAATATTGTTTCTCAAATGCTCACAATTTTTTCAATCTATTGGTATCTGATTCCATCACATACAATATAATTGATGTCATCAGAGTTCAGATTTGGTCCTTATTATTACCTTTACAAAAACACTAACTTTGTTTACATTGCAGTAAGTGCTTTTGTTGGGGTAGATTTGCTGACCCTGCTTCATCCAATGTGTTATCTATATGTTCACATGCACACTTTATTTTTATGTCATATATTAGAAGACAAAAAGAAAAGTCAGAGAAGATGGTGGAAAACCCCAAGTGGAAACTCATAAGCCATGAAGAGGTGCGAGTCTTTGATATTGAACCAACTTGAGCATTTGTCTGAGTCTGAATTCAATAAGTGCTTCTCGTTGGGGCGGTTGAACATGACAAATGCTACAGACTATAACTAAACATGTCATTGAAATCTCATTCAGATTACCCTAAAGCAAGACACTAATGATTTTGGTCTTCATAAGTGCTTCTCTTTGGGGTTGTCTTGGTTGTGAGGAATTCAACATAAATATTGTTTCTCAAATGCTCACCATTTATTGCATGTATTTGTCACCAAAATTACCCAAACACAGGCACTGACTTGAGGTAATGCAGTAAGTGCTACTTGTTGGGGTAGTTTTGTTGACCTTTATTTCTCCCAGTGTGTTAGTTGTACATTAGTAGTCAACTTTAGTAAGATATGCACATTTCAACTATAGTCTATGTCTTTGAGTATGGACAGAATGCAGTCACCTCCCAACTTCAAAATGAGTCATTATACTGTACAATATTACTACAGAAGTTACCTGTAGATTGCATATTATTGAGATGCAGTGATACACATTATCTCTAGATTTGGAGACTTAAGCTGAATGTGCCTTCTGAAGTGGATATTCATTGCCTGAGCTTCTTAGCATTGTTTAAAGTATTGCTGCTGCTGCCAGAGTTGCAACGAGAAACATCAACAACTCTGATTGACCACTTGTTAGGTGATAGCAGTCCGTTCATATCAGGTGATGGTTGAGAGGACGGGTGTTTACTTACAATGGTCGTTGAAAGCAATCAAAAATGAGACGGGTTGGCTGGAAATGTCTGCATTCAGTACTTAAGAAGGGTATATCTTTGCAAGAAACAACACTTCCACTGAGACACAGCAAAGGAGATGTTGGAAAGGAACCCCTTGGAAAACGGTAAAATCATGATGGAAGATGCCTTTACTGTAGGACATTGAAAGTCTTTGATATTGGCCCAACTTGAGCATTGGTTTGCAATTGAATTCAGCAAGTGCTTCCTGTTGGGGCGGTTGAAGAGGACAAATGCTACAGACTATAACTAAACATGTCATTGAAATCACATTCAGATTACCCGAAAGCAAAACACTAATGATGTTGGTCTTCATAAGTGCTTCTCTTTGGGCTTGTCTTGGTTGTGAGGAATTCAACATAAATATTGTTTCTCAAATGCTCACCATTTATTGCATGTATTTGTCACCAAAATTACCCAAACACAGGCACTGACTTGAGTGTAATGCAGTAAGTGCTACTTGTTGGGGTAGTTTTGTTGACCTTTATTTCTCCCAGTGTGTTAGTTGTACATTAGTAGTCAACTTTAGTAAGATATGCACATTTCAACTATAGTCTATGTCTTTGAGTATGGACAGAATGCAGTCACCTCCCAACTTCAAAATGAGTCATTATACTGTACTATATTACTACAGAAGTTACCTGTAGATTGCATATTATTGACATGCAGTGATACACATTATCTAGATTTGGAGACTTAAGCTGAATGTGCCTTCTGAAGTGGATATTCATTGCCTGAGCTTCTTAGCATTGTTTAAAGTATTGCTGCTGCTGCCAGAGTTGCAACGAGAAACATCAACAACTCTGATTGACCACTTGTTAGGTGATAGCAGTCCGTTCATATCAGGTGATGGTTGAGAGGCGGGTGTTTACTTACAATGGTCGTTGAAAGCAATCAAAAATGAGATGGGTTGGCTGGAAATGTCTGCATTCAGTACTTAAGAAGGGTACATCTTTGCAAGAAACAACACTTCCACTGAGACACAGCAAAGGAGATGTTGGAAAGGAACCCCTTGGAAAACGGTAAAATCATGATGGAAGATGCCTTTACTGTAGGAATTGAAAGTCTTTGATATTGGCCCAACTTGAGCATTGGTTTGCAATTGAATTCAGCAAGTGCTTCCTGTTGGGGCGGTTGAAGAGGACAAATGCTACAGACTATAACTAAACATGTCATTGAAATCACATTCAGATTACCCTAAAGCAAAACACTAATGTTTTTTTTCTCATAAGTGCTTCTCTTTGGGGTTGTCTTGGTTGTGAGGAATTCAACAGAAATATTGTTTCTCGATGCTCACAATTTGTTCATCTATTTGTATCTGATTCCATCACATACAATATAATTTCAGTCTTCAGAGTTCAGACTTGGTCATTATGATAACCTTTACAAAAACACTAACTTTGTTCCAATTGTAGTAAGTGCTTTTGTTGGGGTAGTTTTGCTGACCCAGCATCATCCAGCGTGTTATCTATATGTTCATATGCATGTGTTTAATTTTACGTTTTTTTTAAGACAAAAGAAAAGTCAGAGAAGATGGTGGAAAACCCCACGTGGAAACTCATAAGCCATGAAAAGTTGCGAGTCTTTGATATTGAACCAACGTGAGCATTGGTCTGAGTCTGAATTCAATAAGTGCTTCTCGTTGGGGCGGTTGAACATGACAAATGCTACAGACTGTAAAGGAAGAATTATATGTCATTGAAATCACATTCAGATTACCCTAAAGCAAAACACTAATGATTTTTTCTTCATAAGTGCTTCTCTTTGGGGTTGTCTTGGTTGTGAGGAATTCAACATAAATATTGTTTCTCAAATGCTCAAATTTGTTCAATCTATTTGTATCTGATTCCATCACATACAATATAATTGATGTCATCAGAGTTCAGATTTGGTCCTTATTATTACCTTTACAAAAACACTAACTTTGTTTACATTGCAGTAAGTGCTTTTGTTGGGGTAGTTTTGCTGACCCTGCATCATCCAATGTGTTATCTATATGTTCAAATGCACACTTTATTTTTATGTCATATATTAGAAGACAAAAAAAAGTCAGAGAAGATGGTGGAAAACCCCACGTGGAAACTCATAAGCCATGAAGAGGTGCGAGTCTTTGATATTGAACCAACTTGAGCATTGGTCTGAGTCTGAATTCAATAAGTGCTTCTCGGTGGGGCGGTTGAACATGACAAATGCTACAGACTGTAAAGGAAGTATTATATGTCATTGAAATCTCATTCAGATTACCCTAAAGCAAGACACTAATGATTTTGGTCTTCATAAGTGCTTCTCTTTGGGTTGTCTTGGTTGTGAGGAATTCAACATAAATATTGTTTCTCAAATGCTCACCATTTATTGCATGTATTTGTCACCAAAATTACCCAAACACAGGCACTGACTTGAGTGTAATGCAGTAAGTGCTACTTGTTGGGGTAGTTTTGTTGACCTTTATTTCTCCCAGTGTGTTAGTTGTACATTAGTAGTCAACTTTAGTAAGATATGCACATTTCAACTATAGTCTATGTCTTTGAGTATGGACAGAATGCAGTCACCTCCCAACTTCAAAATGAGTCATTATTCTGTACTATATCACCACAGAAGTTACCTGTAGATTGCATATTATTGACATGCAGTGATACACATTATCTCAAGATTTGGAGACTTAAGCTGAATGTGCCTTCTGAAGTAGATATTCATTGCCTGAGCTTCTTAGCATTGTTTAAAGTATTGCTGCTGCTGCCAGAGTTGCAACGAGAAACATCAACAACTCTGATTGACCACTTGTTAGGTGATAGCAGTCCGTTCATATCAGGTGATGGTTGAGAGGGCGGGTGTTTACTTACAATGGTCGTTGAAAGCAATCAAAAATGAGGTGGGGTTGGCTGGAAATGTCTGCATTCAGTACTTAAGAAGGGTACATCTTTGCAAGAAACAACACTTCCACTGAGACACAGCAAAGGAGATGTTGGAAAGGAACCCCTTGGAAAACGGTAAAATCATGATGGAAGATGCCTTTACTGTAGGACATTGAAAGTCTTTGATATTGGCCCAACTTGAGCATTGGTTTGCAATTGAATTCAGCAAGTGCTTCCTGTTGGGGCGGTTGAAGAGGACAAATGCTACAGACTATAACTAAACATGTCATTGAAATCACATTCAGATTACCCTAAAGCAAAACACTAATGTTTTTTTTTCTTCATAAGTGCTTCTCTTTGGGGTTGTCTTGGTTGTGAGGAATTCAACAGAAATATTGTTTCTCGAGTGCTCACAATTTGTTGCATCTATGTGTATCTGATTCCATCACATACAATATAAATTCAGTCTTCAGAGTTCAGACTTGGTCATTATGATAACCTTTACAAAAACACTAACTTTGTTCCAATTGTAGTAAGTGCTTTTGTTGGGGTAGTTTTGCTGACCCAGCATCATCCAGCGTGTTATCTATATGTTCATATGCAATGTTTAATTTTACGTTTTTTTAAGACAAAAAGAAAAGTCAGAGAAGATGGTGGAAAACCCCACGTGGAAACTCATAAGCCATGAAGAGGTGCGAGTCT